>PVKM010000398.1:0-110414 GCA_004027735.1 Carollia perspicillata
GGAATTGGTTTTAGCTCCCTCTCTATGACATGGGTGGAGGCCAAGAAGGTGTTCTGCTCTACCATGCTTTCTGTGAAGTCTCATCCAGCATCGCGCTTTCCAGTGACAAACCATCTGGGAAATTCCATCTGTCTCTGCTTGGAAACTGAGGTGGCAGTCTCCCACTGCGAGCAATTTTCTATTAACTTCTTGGATAAGATCAGTCAGATTTATACTGAATTGATGGGAACCGTAAGAGCAGGGTTGTTCCAAGAGAAGACAAATGTACTGATTCCTCTAATTGGCTTAAGCCACTTTCATTCACAGATGCCCTTAGGTTCTAGTAGTGCAAGGACTTATAACCTTTTTAATTGTACCCTGTTCCTCCTGGGAAGCGTTGGTGAAATTCATTATTGATGGAGGTTGTAGATGTGTCCCTTAGGGAGGCCAAGATCCTGGCTCCTCTTATACTGTATCTGCTGTGTGGAGAATTAATGGAAACTGAGTGGACAGGGAAGCTGCTCGATGAAGACATGAGACAAGACATTTAATGCAGCAGAGCCTTGGAAAATGATGTGTTGGTCTGGTTTCTGGAATTAGAGTAGTTTGTGTGCATTTGTGTGCATGTGTGTGTGTGGAGTGGGGGCAGTGTTCAGGGAGAGCAGAGAAGTTGGTATTGGAGACCCAAGTGAGTAAAGGCATGGTATAGATTGTGAGTCAGGAAAGAGGAAACCAAACACCAAGGAATTAGTTTATGATTCAAATCTGTAGAAGCCAACCAGAGAGGTCAATTGCATACTGATCAGAAGGGACTGATTGTATTACAATTCAGACATAGTTAAAATGTTGGCAGTGTGTGCAATTGTATTTTAATATGGGACAGTACTGTTGAAATAGAAAGTGAAGTTGAAGCTTTCCTGATAATTTGGACTTGCCTCCAAAGTACGCCTTTTGTGCATAGCTGGTCTATCAGCTAACCTCAATCCATCCCTCTTTGACTTACTTTTCCTTCTGATGGTGAAGTATTTTGAAGTTCTTTATGCTTGGACTTAGATTCATAAGGGAGGGACACAAATACACAATTTTACTGTGTAGACAGTTTTATTTATGGTCCTACCTGACTCTCCTGTGCCTGAAATTTAACCAGCTTTGCCTTTGGCTTATGACATGTGGCTAAACCTACCTACCTATACTCAGGCCAAGTTGGAATAAACAAAAAGCATCTTTTTCTTTATTAAGGTTTTTCATTGTTCCCTTTTCCCACAACTCCAAGGAGAACTTTTGTTGAAGGTGACCTTTTCATGGAGGAATAAAACAGACTCCGTGGCACGTTGTTAATTAAATCAGTGTCCGGAAGGGGGAGTTGTTCACAACACAGTCAGGTTGCTCCACTGAGAAGTGTGTGTATCAAGCTGAAGAGACTAATGAGTAGCACTGCCTTTGGGAAGAGTATGGGCATGAAAGACAAAGTCTAGGCATTGGTATGTAGCTCTGTGTATTCTTCATAGGGTTGGTTGTAGATCTTTTTTCACATTTCAGGGTCCCTGGAGGCATAGGGATAGAGACTCCGCTCCCTAAGGAAAATTTGATCAGATTCGGGGTGATGAGGAACTGTTTTGCACAAGATAATTCTATTGTTTTTTAATCACGCAAATTATAGTATATAAAGCTCGTAACATGTTTTCCACTAGAGGAGAAGTTAGAATAAGAAAGCACAGCGAGGAGCAGTTGTTTGAAAAGTCGACTAAAGTGTTCTTCTGCTATTTGCTGATAAGTCCAGCATGCCTTTGAAAGTCTTGCTCCTCGACTTTCTGGAAGACTTACTGTTCCACAAGTCTTTTTGAAATAATTGGTTTGGCACTGTACACCTACCTGTTGTGTTCGTGGTCAGAATAAACGTTGCTGTTCTGATGTTAGGGGGGTTTAGTGGGGATCTCAGCAAGGAATAATAATCAACACCACCAGTACCTTGGAGATGATAACTGAAAGAATGGATTTAAGTAATATTTTATGTTCTTTCTGCTTGGTCTTAAAAATTCATATTACGTAGGGATAACTCTTTAAATGTATTATAAAATACTGGCCTCTTTTAAAATTATAGGTATTCCCAGGACACCATTGACCAAGCGTCATGATGTAGCAGGAGCTCCCAGTTGGAAGTGACAGAGATGAGTGTCATATGAGGTTTTCCTGCTAAAGGCAAGGTTGTGAGTGTGACCTTGTGCAGGACGAGGCTGCAGGGCTGCGCGTTGACTGTGTGTGTGGCTCCCGAGTCCAGAATTCCTGCATGTAGTTCTAATAGGAGAAAAATAATGGGCTGTTTCTTAAGTGCTTTTGGAAACTTAAGGAATTATTCGAGAAACTCTCTTTTGGAGATGAACGTCTCTTTTCCTTGTTAAGTATCAAATATAAAGTTATTTTTATTATTGCTTTACTCTTACCTTACTTTTCTCATAAAATCCTCTGGCCTACTTTGACAAAACTGTGATTTCTTGAGTCTAATAATGTGGGTGTCTTTTGTGCCATTTTATATGTTTTATATCTGTTTCTGTTTTAAAGGTCAGGAATGCGGAGTCAAGCGTAGGGTTATGTGTATGAGCCTGTGGTTTTTCTTGTGTTTTTTATTCCCCATTTCTAAGCTCAGAAATATATGGACAGCTTATCTAGGTGCCTCTGGTGCAGTGTCCCTCACAAGGCTGCAGTCAAGGTGACAGCCAAAGCTGTGCTGTCATCTGAAGGTTCAACTGGGGGAGGGTCTGCAGGCAGACTCACTAACCTGAGGACTGACTCGTGGGCCTCTGCAGAGGGCAGCTCACCGCACGGCGGCTGTCTCCTTTGTGAGCAGCAATGAGAGAGCAAGAGAGGGAGCCCAAGGTGGAAGCCTGGTGTTTGTGTGACCTAATCTTGGTAGTGGCATCCCATCCCTGCTGCTGGCTTCCGGTCATTAGAATTGAGTCATGAGGTCCGGCCCTCACTGAAGGGAAGGGAATTGCACAGGGCCTCGGAACCCAAGGCTGGGATCGCTGGGGGCCATCCAGTGTCTGCCTGCCACTGAAGGCAATCGGCATAAATAGTTTCCCGACTTTCGGGTAAAGGACTCTCCAACAATAAGAGCAATGGGAGACAATCTCAAAAATTTGAGTAGAAAAGGCTAAATCATATGTTGTAAAGCATCAGAACCAAAATCAAATATGAACTAATAAATAAGACATTGGAGAAAATGAGATAGATTTTATCCTTATTTCCGAAGATACGATTTTCTGCATGAGGACGACAGTGACTTCTTGATTAATTTATTTAGAAATCAATTGTGAGGATAGAAAAAGATGATTAAAATATACAACACCTGAGTTATACAAAACCTAATAGAAATTAGGAACCAGAAGCAGGCTGTTGGCTGAGTGTTCTCCTTTCAACACTTTTGAGAAACATACATTAACACATTGTTAAGATCAGAAATGGGAGAGAAAGTGTGGGGAAAAGCCCACGATGCAGTCAGAATACCCTGGGCCTAGTCCTGACTGTTATTACCCAAAGTGGATGCACTATCTTGGGTAATCACACATGTTCTCAGTTTCCTCACTTACAAAATGGAGGTTATTATACCAGCCCTACATCATAGTCATTGCAAAATTATATAAAATTACATGCATTTAGTCACTCTGAAAACTAAGCAGATCGTTACACAAACCTACATTACTTTTTATTATGGCTGTGACTAGAAAGAAAATTATGCATTCCTTTAGTTCCCCAAGCAGTGCATCCAGGTTTTCCTCTTCTGTTCCCTCCCTGAACATATTTAAAAAGCACTTTGGGTTGTCATCGTACACATACATCTCCATATGCATGTGCATACATGTATTTATACACACACGGACACAAGTATGTATTGATTAGCTAGCATGAATATTCTGAGAACTCACAGCCTAGAGAGGTACAAGGTGTGTATTTAGAGGGCTTATCATCTAAGTCAACAATCCCCACAGAAGCAAAGGAAGAATATATATATTTTTAGAAAGAGTAAGGAAGGTTAAGTGGTCAAAGAGCCTTTTAAATTATCCTGGCTTCTTTGTGTTTTCTTTTTGCAAGAAGTTATTCGGAAAGCATTTCACAGGTGTGCGATTAGGGATTTCAGACAATTGGACAAGTAATTTACCCTGCCTGATTCACTTTTGAGTTAGGTTTGTATTTTTAAATGTTAACTCAATTTTTTTTTTCATTATGGATGGCATTTTAGAGCTTCGTACAGAATGTAGTGAATGAGGCAGCCATAATACGGACAGTGATGCACTGTGAATATGAAGAAATGGGGACAGAGTTCAGAAGAGCAAAGGCATCTCATATGCCTTAAGTTTTAGCCTCTATTAAGAAGTCAAACAAATGCCATTTGTTTCTCATTACCCCACTTGTAACTGTCGGAGCGCAGCAGCAGAAGTCCCTTAGACTCCGATATGAATCTCAGATGTGGCATTACCACCTTGTGTCTTAAAGCCACTGCTACGTAGGCGAGCGTGGCACATTAGTCGGTGTAAGACGCCCAGCAATGTCCACATGCGCACCAGGTACGAGTGTCAGGGCCCGAGAACCTGTCCAGCGGGGGGACTACAGGGAAAAAAGGAAAAAGAAGTTTCACTAAGTCAAAGGGGGTGAAGAGAAAGTTTGTCCTTTATCTGAATATTTCTGGCAGGGAACCCAGGCAGTTTTATTCTTGTTGCATGCCTTCAAAACTCTGTGAAGACGACACAGGAGTGTCCCCGTTTCTGCTGATTCTCCTGGAGGAGAAGGGGCACGGGAGGAAGAGGGCGTGACAAACCTCAAACCGTGGTCCGCTCCATTCCTTCATTAATCAAGTGCAGGCGTTCTGAAAAATGTTTCTCTTTGGTTGCAGTCGTCTATTTTTTGGTGTTAATCTGCACCCTGTGGCAGGGTTTTGTGAAAGGAAACAATGAGCCGTTGTAGCGCCCTCCCCCCATTGTTGTCGCCCCTGTCAGAAGGCTGCGAGGATGATGCAGGTCTGTATCAGCCTGATAAGGAAAGAGGATTCAGAATGGCTTTGGAGAGAATCTGTGGGAGTAGAGTGTGCCGTTTTGGACAAGAGGAGCTATGGAATACAGCAGAGGCCCTCGATGGGATCCTAAGGGTTCAGTGTCAGACCTTCTGCTGCTTCTTGAAGATTTTCTAATGAAATATTTTGATGGTGAAACTCTGCGACTGTCAGAGGGCTGAGGTTCAAGATGCTGTTTTAAGTTATTTGCTCCATAATCTGTGATTATGATTAGTCAATCCAGGTCAAAAAGACAAAAAAGAAAAAAAAAGGAAGGGGAAAAAGACAAAGCAACTCAAGAAACCTGCCGGAGTGTGTAAGGAGGCTACTTTTACTCTGCTGACAATGAGTTTCCATGCCATTGTCATCAGGAGCGCCATGCAACTGGCCAATACGTTCTCTATACTGTAGGCTGCTATTTTATGGCTCGATGAAATGTGAAACTATCTTTTATAATGCGGATCCCATGTTGGCAGGCCTTTGGATCCACATATGGTTCAGTTAAGCTGTTTTGGAGCCTAATGTACCTTTGTTATTTACTGGGATTTTTCAAAGGGATAAATGTGCTGTTTTTGCTCTGGATTTAAAAACAAAAAACTCATTAAGTGTCTCAACAGTTCATATAGCAAAGAGAATGCTCGTGAGCTTTTGAAACTGCTGTTCCGAAGACAGCCAAAATAAAATCATTCTTACCTACGAAGAAAAAAAATTTAAAAAAGCAGCTGAAGCTCTAGCAAATTAGCACCAGTATTTTGCAGCACGCCACAATAATAACAACGGAGAGCAATTAGAGATTGGGGGCCAGAAAAGTTGGTATACTGTCACCTGCTGTTAGCTTTAAGCATTTCTAGGCTTGTAAAGGTGGCTGGGATTTTCTTTCATTCATTATTACACTGTTGTGCTGGCATGTTATAAATAAACTTACAGGCAGAATGAGTCAAAAACAAAGTGGTTGTCAGAGGATGAATGATGGGCAGTGACCTTACATACCGCGGCTAGCAGTGTGCTCAGTTAGGAAGGCCCAGTTGCCTTGAGGTGAAGTGTGCCCCCTCTGCTGAGGCCCGGCTGACAGAATAAGATTAACTCCTCAGCTTTAATCTCCTTGTTTTGTTGAGTTTAACTCAGACTCTTAACTTTTGTTTAAAAGAATGTCTGTAAGTAAATATGAGGAGAGATAGACTAGAAGGAAAGTGACATGGTTACCAGTGTCCTTTCCAAGCTCAACTTTTCCTTCCTAAAAGAAACTTCTGGAGAGACAGTTCCATTTGGATAATAATAGGTGTACGTTGCCTTTGCAAAGGCCCTTCATTTTTTTTAATATGGTCACTTATTTTTATTTGAAGTTAATTGTTAAATCAACTTGCTAGAATGGGCACCATCTAAACATTTGGCTTCTGATTTCAGAAAGGGCTGGATGGGACATGGGAGGTGAAGCCATTTGAACTTGTCCCCTAACTAATTCCACCTCCCACCAAACTGTGCCTTCTAAGACATATGTTACTTTTATCCTTTTTACAAATGATAGAGGGGTAGAAGAATGATTGTTATTGTTTCATACCCAATTGAACAGCCTTCTGCTGTTAACTACTAACAATTGAATAACTAAAATCAATTTCTTATTCTAATGTTAGATCTATTGTGCTATACGTCTCGAAGGAAAACTGGACTCCGTATTTGCTAAGCATGTACTATAAGCCAGGAACTCTGCTAAGAAGTGAGGGTACAAAGATCTGAATTCTCATCAAATAGCATTACTGCCTTGTATGAGTATTTAAATTGAAATCTATCTGTAGCTTTTATTAATTACTATTGCTTAATTATTTAAGCAAACCTATCACACAATGAGCCATATTCACACACACAATAAGTGGTTGATTGATAAGCCAACAGATAAGATTAATATTTTAATGTTTTTGACTTATACTAATAACTTTTCCTAAATAAAACAGTCTCATGAGGTAAAGCACACTTCTCTGTTGAACGAGTTATAGGAACTTGTATTTTTCCTGTCATAGATTAGACAGCACTATAAATATTGGTAAGTTTTCTCACATTACTTTTTTCATAATTTCATTATTTTATCTCATGGCAAAATACACCACTGCAAATTATCATAAGGATATTTTTAATACTCTGGTAGGTAACTTGTACTAGTAGAACAAGTATAGAGCATTTAGGTGTATAAATTTAAGGGTGAAAAGAGGTTTATAATGATTGACCACCTAGAGTACTGTAGACAGCACTTTGGTTATTGACAAGTAATGGTCAAAAAAGAAAATGTGAGAAGTGGAAAAAGAAATTCAAGTAATGAAACTAAAAGTACTTCCTTATATTACTTGATTTTCTGCAAGTTTTTATTTCTCCTTCTTCTGTATTCTCCATGAGTTTGAATTATTAAGAACTGTTTATCTTTCATTGAGATGGTATAAAAAGTATTTTGTAATCATATATGACTCAAAAATTTAATTGAATTGTGGATACTGAATTTTATCTTTAATTTTCAGGATTTGTCTCTAGACTTAAGAAATAGAGTGGCTTGTTTATTATTAGGGAGGATTGCTCACACTTGTTATGAATCTCACCTACCCCTCCTGTTGTTAGGGACAAAAAACTACTCAATAATCAATATTATTACACCTTCTTAGCCACCGAAGGCTCAAAAAGAGAAGCAAGCCATCTTCTTTCAGTTGGTTGGACAACGTCCAACGGAAAGGAGAACCTACTATTATTGTTGCATCTTCTCAATAGTTCTTCATTTATTTTTTGCTAATGCGCAGGCTGTTGTCTCAAAGTTAAAAGAAAGGGAAATTAGGAAAATAAAAAAAATACAGTTCATTTCAATTGATTAGTTACTATAATCTTTATACCTACCTTATTTCACTGTATTTTTTTTACCATAGTTACTTCTGAAATGCACTGTATTATGAACCGAATGATTTTTTTTACCATCAAATAATACCAAGTATTTATAACATATATATGACTTCAAAGGTTCTCAGTAATTTGTTTCCATTTGGCAGATGTGACTCATCTCAAAAGCTACATAATCCATTTTTACCAACTGTGAAATAATAGAATTTAAAAATATTTAGTGAACCTAACATGGTAAAAGTATTAGATTCCATTGGTACTTTACCTGGATATTAATGTTAATATTCTGTTGGTAACAGAGAAGTGATTGCATCGTTGGGGTGTGTGGGAGCAAAGCAGATTCCACTGTGAAATGACTGTGCGCTCACTACAGCTGCGTACATTGGAACTTGAGTTTGTTTATAGTGCTGTAATCGAATACAATGGGATAGACTAGAGAACACATAAAAGAGAGGCAATGTCATAACTCCGTAGGCATTAATTATATTTGTATAGTTTCAATTGTTATTTACAGTGTTTTATGTGTTAAAATATGATCCTAAATCAAGATGAAGTTTGTTATTTTTCCGTGTTCTTTTTTATGAAATGATACATAAGGCTAAACCATGTGCTCAATGAAATATAATGACTTTTGAAATAGTTAAAGAAAATAGTGTGGGGGAGTGGTTAGTGACAGTGTAATTAAAGGTGCTATACATTTTCCAAAAAAACTTTTGACACCTGTATTTCTCTCAAATTTTTGGAATAAACTGCATTGTATCTGTGCTATAGCAAAATTACAGATCAGATACTATCCTTTCTTCTACAAAAAGATTATCTTGATTTTAAGGTTTTAGCATCCAGTATGGCTGTCCCTAATTTGTCACTGGGATTAGAATATGGGAAATTGGTTTAGAAAGTAAAGCTAGCCTTAAGCTTTTTAAAAAGAATTTATTTATTTGAATCAATCCAATTCTCCAGATTTCTTCATGTCTTGGCTCTCCCTTTTGTGACACTAGCTCTGATTTGTAAGGATTATTGCCTTCGGTTCCTGTGTCAGGGAGTTGGGAGGTGAGTGCAGTGGGGTAGCATTTTCGGGAAGCCACGTAGGCACTCTTTGATCTGAGGTTCCGTGTGCCTCAGGGAGTAAGTTCAATCTTGATTTCTTTAGTCAATCATCCACTATCAGGTACTGCTGCACTGATTAGCAGGCTGAAGAAAGAGAGCAAGCATATCATGGGTGTGTGTTACAAAGATGAAAACTAGTGATGAGCCTGTTGGCAACAGAACCAACCCCGAGTTTTACTATGTGACATTTGCTTTCTCTTTGCATAAATCCCGTTAGTACATAGAGGAACCAAAACCAGTATTTCCACATATCTTTCTACACACTGATTACTTTTTTTCAGACATCAGTTCCATTCTTTGTTTAATCCATTGCAAAATGGAAACTGGAAAGATAATTAGAAGGATGCATCGTGGGAGTGGCTAAAGGAGATTCAGGCATAGCTTTGTCTGCGTAACATCCCTGCCATTCTGTGAAGCAAACCAATGGCTATCTCTTATGAAATGCTCTGAGTCTGGAAAACTAGCTCCACACCTGTGAGCTTCTTGTCTTACGTCTGCTGTTACCTGGATGCCAAATGGTTCTCTGGACCCCAGAAGGGCCTCAGTATCTACCCGTTATCCATTAGTGATGTCCACCTCAAAAAATTGGGATCTACAGATTTTCTGAATTGCCTCCCATATACCCTCTTTTGTTTGGTCAAAGTAAAAGAGAATCTCTTCAAACACGTGAGGGCATATGCCTATAACAAGTGCTACTTTTGGTTTCTTTAGCTATTTTGGGGGATTTGTCCATGTGTATTGTGCTTTACAATGGTGAAGCAGAAACGGAGGCTCCTTCAATTTAAACAGTGGATAGATAAGCTTTGTGTATTACGTCTTTGCCAAATTTTACCAGTCTCTTTTAAAATCAGAATTATTTGCTGAAAAAGCATTCATTTTTATTTGTGAGTACCCTTTGTGCAAAAATGCAAGGTACAGATATAATCGTGTCATAAATACTTATGATATACTCATGTGCAACCGAATTTATTTATTGTATTTGACCTTGATGATGGGATTAATTTGATAAGGTTAAGGTCAGTGAATGTATTATTTTTAGACAAGATACAAAGTGTAGAATGTTCTGTTTTGCTTTACAATGTTAACAACTAGTAGTGCTTAATGTTCTCTATGTACTGCTGATTTCAGCGATGCATTCATCCTTAGTGATTATCCAAAAGATTTCAGCACCTGTATTTAATCACACATTTGTGAAAGAAACACAAAGATATAGTTTGGCTTTTCCCCCCTTCCAGAAAAGTCTAGATAGAGTCTGAATAACAATAATATCAGGACTAGTAATAATCATAACCGTGCTATTGTGCTTTCAATACGTATGAAAAAATCACCAAAATCCTCTTTTGATCGTATTTGCTAAATGGCAGCCTCATATTGTTTGCTTAACTTTAAATGTTGTGTTATGTTGATGAGAAAAGGACTTGTTATCTCTATTTTATAGAAGGAGTGGGACTTATGCAGAGTTAAGAAGTATGGTGCTAGCAAAAACATTTGTACTCTATGAATTACTTGGACTAATGATGACTATTATCTTTTTTTCATGCAAATATTTATTTAGTTCAATGTCAGGAACATGAAAATCTGGGTAAGCAGCAATGGGTTTATATAATAGCCCTTACAGAAGATAAAAATTTTCTACTACATGGCATTTTGTCTACTAAATTGTCATTAATGAGTTAAAAAAAAGAGACATCCTGACTTTTTTGCAGTTTGCATGTTCTTCACTACTTCACTAAGAAATAAACAATGAGCCCTGGCTGGGTGGCCCAGATGGCTGGAGCATCATCCTGTACGCCAAAAGGTTGCAGGTTCGATCCCAGTCAGGGCACATGCCTCAGTTAAGGGTTCGAACCCCAGTCAGGCTGTACATGGGAGGCAACTGATAGATGTTTCCCTCTCCATTAATGTTTCTCTCTGTCTCTCTGTCTTCCCCCTTCCCTCTCCCTCTAAAGTCAAATCAATAAGGAAGTTAAATCCTTCCCCCTATCCTTGGGTGAGGATTTTTTAAAAAAGTAAATAGTGAAGTGATAATTGCACACTTTTGTGTGCAATTGTGTACATAGGATAAGAGCCAAAGAATGAAAGAATCAGTGCAGTACAAGGCTCTTGAATTTAAAAATTGAAAAGCTACTTTTGAAGTTTTTCTGCATGAAGACGCCTTACATGGTATCATAAGAATATAAAGCCAGGCCAAGGCCTTAAGGAATAAAAACAAACCTTTTCTATTTCTTGTGATGGAAATTAATTTATCAGATTGATGTCTGGTAGACTGCAGATAGCAAATGCATTTAACCTCATTCAGTAGCTAGAACTAACCTGTTTATAAATACTCTAATTCAATCAAAGCATAGAAATAACCAGAATGGATATAATGGGCAAAAAAGGACAAATGAATGCACTTGTGTCAATAACAGAGGTGAATTTTTTTCTGCTTTTATGTTCATTGTACTAAAATCATTCTACCTTTTCTTGTTCACTTAAAATCTAGTATTTTAAACTTTGAAACACCTTCAAGAACATCTAGACCCTTAAACTGTGATTCTCAGCAACCTGGTTGTATCTTACTCAAATTTGTTTAGACCCTAGCCGGGCCTGTTCTTTCCTGTGCCAGGATCTATTAATGATAATTACTTAGAATACTAGCCCCATTCTGTGATACCATCACATCATTGTGAGGAAGATTATGATCTTATCCCAGCCTATTCTGTTTAACTCTGACACTCCTTCTATTATAGTGGGGCCTTGATAAGATCGTGCCTGTTAGGATCAGGCATTAGTTGGAATCAATATTTGAAAATGTGCCTGTTTTTGCTTAATAGTAAAGTTAGTGTAAGCGTTAAAGTGAGATCATTTGTTTAAAGAGATTATACAACTTCATCTTGTCAAGGGTTCTTTCTGCTACTTCATGCTCAAAAGCACACAGTGAGGTCTTGGGGAGACCATCATTTTACAGACCAACCCGTCTGGATGTATTAGCTTTTAGGGAGGCATACCACATTGATGAGAATGCATAATATTTTTGTACTGTTTCAGGTCAGAAAGAGTGAGTTGGAAAGAGTAAAAAGCTATTTTCATAGGTCTTCATTAATGAAACACAATTCAGTTCTCAGACAGGGTCATTTTTTGCCTCTAAAGGACATTTGACACCTCCTGGAAACAATTTTGTCATCGTAGCTGGGGTGGGAGGGAAGGAGAAGGAGAACAGTGCTACTACCATCTGGGTTATTAAGGCCAGAGTTGTTGCTGAACATCCTACAATTCACAGGGAGCTTCCCACGATGAAGAATGACCTGGCCCACGATGTCAAAATGCCAAGGTTGAGAAATCCTGACATAGCGTGTACTGTGAATACACCAAAAGTAGAGATTGGGCATCAAGGAAGTCAGTTTTGCATGTGCCTATTTCTGCCTGGGAGGAGCAGGTGCTTCAGTGGCCCATGTTCCTCCTTTTTCTGGTTCACATCATCTGACAGGTTTGTAACTAAGAGTTCTTTCAGGCATACACATTCAGGGCTCCATGTGGTTTCCGTCACGTTTGTGTTGAATGGAACTTCAGGTAGAAAAGGTGAGAAATCAGCCCTGTAACATCTTTGGTCTTAATAAAGCCAAAGCTCTTCAATCCTTATTGGATTCTATAATCCATGTTCAGAATTTATTCATAATTTTTGAAATTAATGAAATATGGAATGGAATATCGGTATGTATGACTTGCCAACTTCATGAGCTATTTGATTATGTATTTTTTATCTGTATGATTTGGTTATTTATTAATTATATATTATTTGATCATAGAGTCATGCATGAAAAAACATTGAATACAGTCAGTCCTCTGTATTCATACGTTCCGCATCCACGAACTCAACCAATCTCTAGCCAAATATATTTGAAAAAAAAGTTGCATTGTTGACGTGTATATGTGTCAGGTCTACAGTGGTTGCATGTCTGTACTGATCAGGTACAGAACTTTTTTTCTTGTCCTTATTCCCTAAACAATACAGTGTAACAACTATTCACATAGCATTTGCATTGGCTTAGGTGCTCTGAGTAATTAGAGATGACTTGAAGTATATGTGAGGACATGCATAGGCTGTGTGGAAACACTACGCCATTTCATACAAGGGACTTGAGCACCTGAGAACTTTGGTACCCGTGGGGGCTCCCAATCCCCCTGGACAGCGAGAGATGACTCTCTTATATTTTTCATTGTATTTGGGTAACTGTTGCACAATAAATATTTAGAAAAGGAAATAAGTTATTTAAAAATTTTAGCTTTTTAATGTTTACAGTTAAAATAATAGGCAACAAATTTATAGCATGTTTCCGAATAATAAGTTAGAGGATGTCTTTCTTGTGTTTGTGCACTTTGTGGTTACTGAAGTCTGGGCGCCGGGACTGAAGATGAAGCCCTTTCATCTGCCAGGGCAGTATAGGGAATCTTTTTCCATTTTGTATTGTTGAGAGTCCTCCAGGCTTTTTTCCCCGAATACTCAGATGGGAGCAGCAGAAAGGGTGCTGGAGGTGCCAGTGGCAGGGAAACAGGACGATTGGCACACCTGTTTTGAGGGTGACTTCCCACCAGGTTGGAGAATAAACATGAGGGTGGAAGTGCTGGTTTGGAGAAAAGGCACTGAGGGAAATGAGAGGAGGATTTCACTGAAGCTGAGTTAAGGGCACAGTACTCTGAACCTGCACAACCTATGAATTCATCACTCATTCTCCATTCTCCACCCGTTTTATTTATTTTTTTTAAGATTTATTTATCTCTAGAGGGGAAGGGAAGGAGAGAAGGAGAGAAATATCAATGTATGGTTGCCTCTCGTTCATCCCCCGCTGGGAACTGGCCTGCAACACAGGCATGTGCCCTGACCGGGAATAGAACCAAGATCCTTTGGTTCTCAGTCCCGCGCTCAATCCACTGAGCTACACCAGCCAGGGCTCCACCCATTTTAGAAAAGGCATCATCATGAAGTAGTCTTTATAAAGCCTTATAAGAAAAGATTGCAATACCTGTAATGTTTATAAGAAGTTGTCAGGTTAAACAAAACATTTCTGCTTTATTTCTAAAATTCCTCAGGAAGTAAAAAAGATTTTTATCGGATTCCTCCCCCCCACCACCCATTTTAGTTTAGTGTTAACATGTGTTTATAAGGGCTGAGTTATTTTTTTAGTTTTTTTTTTTTGCAGCTGAAAAAATGATTTTACAAATGGAAAATTTTTGTCTTGAATTTAGAATATTGAGAAATTCTAAAATATAATACTATTTAGGAATGTACTCTGAACTAAAATAACATAATTATAGAGATTACTTAAAATGTTCAGTTAATTTTGGTGACACAGTTATTAATTCTTTTTACATTTTTCACCGTATTTTTTTCTCTCAAATTTTCTAAACTTATACCTCTCTGTCCCCAAGAGAACATAAGTTTTCATATATATTTGAACAACAACAAGAAAAAATATTTTAAAGAGAGAAAATTACTTCCTGCTAATAATTCTGGATCTGGATACTGCAAGAAAAAGACAGATAGAGTTTGGTACTGGGCACAGATTTCTTTTTCCTCTCACGTCAAAAACAGAGTCGCCTGGTTTTGATGGAGTTAAGTAAACTCAAGACAACGCCATTGCTCCCAACCCTCTATCTCCTGGTACTTCTCAGTCCAACAATTATTTCTTCTTGTAGAATAAGATAAGTTTTCATGTGCTTGTGCTTGATGGATTAACTACAGAAAATTAAGGAATTTTACAAAAATTCCTACTTGGCAAATAGTAGCAACTCTTATCATCCAGAGGCCTGATAAAACCGATAAAGCAGCAGGGAAACTCGTCTGGACAATGTCTTGAAAAATACTAGGTATCTGACAGTGGTCTGTATCTCCCTGCTAGAGTTGGGATGATCAGTTAAATGCAAACACCATGCTAGATAACAGAACTGTAACTGTTTCTGTCTTTAGAGATGGGGCATTAGTTATGATAAGGGGCGGGCATGTAGCTGTAAAAATTGTCATGGGGGCTGTGCTCTTTCTCCTCACCAGTTTCAACTTTCAGCAAATGGCCCTTCAAGGGAAGGAAAAGTATGAGGGAACAAAGGATACCAGTGCTAATTTGGGACAGGGAAGCCTTGGGACCTAATCCACACCAGCCAGCCCTTCACCCTGCAGTCCTCACAAATTATCGGCTATTTAACAGTTGTTACCATGCTTGCTACTTATATAATAGAACAATTTAAAAAATACCTTAATATTCTTTTGTTAGGATTTCAACACTAGGCATATCATGATGAAAATGCAATGTTTTCAAAGAAGGAAGCAGGAAACAGCTGTGGCAAATGTAAATTTTTGAAGTCTGTGGTTTCAGATTTCTTTTCCCTTCCGTTGGTATCAGCACCCAGGGCTTTCTGGTGGCCTCTCTAAGGGTCTAGATCCCCAAATCACCTCGACCCTGACTTACTATTTTTTTAAATGTATAACTGTCTTATATGAGTCAATTCCTACACGTGCTCTGAGTAGGAATGGGTGCATATGAAGTAACTCTATGTATTTTATCTATTAATATTTATTAATTTAACAAACATTTATTATTCACTAAAGAGATGCCAGGCATGGCCACAGGCGCTGTAGATATTTTAGTGTATTTGAAATATACACTGATCTTTTTATCCTGGAGATTATATTCTGCTGGGAAATATGGACAAACAAATGGGCAAATGCTGTATAGGAGGTAATCAGCAATAATATTATAAGTGCTAAAGGAGGAAATATAAAGTGCTGACATGTATTTGGAGATAAAAATATAGGTGACGCATAAGGGGAGGCGTATAGAACACATAGGAGTAAATTAAGATTATTTGTGAGTGCGGAGGGCATGGTGTGTGTGTGTGAGAGTGTGTGGGTGGGTGTGCTGAGGGCAGCAGAAGATGCAGAACATAAAGTGCAAAGGCCAACAGGCGAAAGAGAACATGGTACAATAAATTTCAAGAGCCACTGAGTTGTCCAATGGAATAAAATAGCTCTTTAGTCAGTTTTAAAATATTTCAGTGAGATACTAAATCATCAGTCTAGTTCACTTCAAACGGTGGTGCAGATTATTTCTGTGAAATTTTCATCTTGTTTGGATGAACCATTAGTACTTTTTCAAAATGTTGTCTGAAGGCATTAGCTCTAGAAATAATTATCCTGCCCCTTCTTTTTTCTACCACTTTCCATTTGTTTGAGAAATGTATGTAATTGAGTTGTTGTGAAAATCATTAGAGGCTTCTCTGGAAGTTGCTGGATGTCTTCATTGTGACTGATCCAGTATCAAAACATATTTAAAATATATTTTTTAGAGAGAGGGGAAGGGAAGGATAAAGAGGATGAGAAACATCAGTGTGTGGTTGCTTCTCATGGGCCACCAAATGGGGACCTGGCCTGCAACCCAGGCATGTGCCCTGACTGGGAATCCAACCTGCGACCCTTGGCTTCACAGGCCCATGCTCAATCCACTGAGCTATACCAGCCAGGCCTATGTAAAATATGTTGACTTTTTAGTCTTTTAGGCCACAATATATTGTATTTTTGAGCAGACATATAAAATAAGAAAAATATCTCTGCTCTCAGGGAGTTTCCAGTCTGATTGAAGCATTAGCCAGGCAGATGAAATTATTCTGAGGACTGTGTATGGAGGTGGAAGCATTGGGCATAACAGTCTCAGAGACGAATGGCTCACATATGGGATCGAAGTGCGGGTGGCATCTCACAGCACTAACATAAAAGACTACTTTCCCTGTAACAGAAGAAGGACTCTTTATTTCAGACTTAGAGCTGTGGGCCTTTTGCTATGTTTAATTCAATATAAGAATAGTCAAAATGCCTTCTATGCGAGAATGCATATCCAATGTAAAACCAAGGGGGAAACGACATACTGTGACAACGCCGACTGCCCTCGCTCGGTAAGAGTGCCCGCAGGTGCAGCGCCACCCAAACAGAGAGAGCTGACAGGTCTCTTTGCAAGTTTCCAGGTGGAACATTTCTGTAAAGCTCAATTAACAGTGGAACCATTCCACAGTATCATAAATTATAATCCAGAAAGTACAGATTAGTAAAACAGATTCAAATCTGTGGCTCAGTTTGTTGGGCATCATCCCACAAACCAAAGGGTCACTGGTTTGACTCCCACTCAGGGCACATGGCTGAGTTGTGGGTTCTGTCCCTGGTCAGGGAGCATATGGAAGACAACCAATAGATGTTTCTCATGCTGATGTTTCTCTCCCTCTCCTTCTATCCCCCTTCCCCTTTCTTTAAAATCAAAAATAAAAATATAAAAAAAAATGAAAGTGTTTTCAAGCTTGGCACTATTGTGGAGCAGATAGTTCTATAAAGTTGGGGCTGTCTTGTGTGTTGTGGGACGTTTAGCAGCACCCTATCTATCTACTAGGTCCCGGTAGCATGTCCTCCTGTTGCGACCATCAAAAATGTCTCTAGACATTGCCACATGTTCCCTGGGTGGCAAAATTGCCTGCACTTGAGAAGCACTCGAATAGAATACTTTAAGAGATTAGTTGTGTAGATTATAAAAACGCAAGACCACAGCAGGAAAAATCAAGAACACCTATGCACTATTATTTTAAGTTCTTATCATTGATTTCATTGGTTGGTTGGTTTGTTTTACTGGCTATTAGGCTATTACACTTGGTAATAATATATATATTTGAATGAAACAGATATTGGTTGGATTTCAAAAATACATCTATTTTATAACCTGTAGAAGCAAAAGAAGAATTGAATTAAAACGTTTTAGGTAATATTTGATCTAAGGATTCATCTGCTTACTTACATAGGGCAGAGACGTGAATTCTCTTGAGATGGCCAAGTCAGTTTCTGGTATGGTAAAATCCATGATTGCCCAAGAATAGTCCCTTTGCATGGAGGAGAAAAAGTATTGGCTCTTTCAATCATCTTTTTCACAGTACTTTTGAAAGCATGTTCTATATGAAAAGCTCACATCAACATAAAAGAGAGTATTTTGGTTTCCTGTCTCCCTTCTCCAGGTGGAAAGCAGGTCCTCATTACCCAAGACTCTCATTGGCCCTTTGGGGTCTGGTGTAACTTCACGTCAGGTCGGCTGGAGGGGCCCTGAGGGTGGGGTCAGACTTCCAACTCACTGGAAATGATGATGCTGAAATCAAACTTTGAATCTTTCCTAAATCTCTTTTTTATTGGCAGCTTGAATGGCCTACTGTATTCTTCTGCAGTAGGGCCTTCCATTGGGCATTTGTTTTGTTGACATGTGAATGCTCTTTCGTCGAAGATTAACCACATGGCCTTCGTACAGGCAGGATGCCATTTAAGATAGTCCCTCACTAAATTCTTAGAGTAAGGATGGATGTCAGGCCAGTCAGGGGGCAAGTTTAGGTGACAGCGGATGATGGGTGGGCTCGGGGGTCCCTCCTCATTGACTGGCTGAGAACATGGTCACAGACTGAAGTGGAGACATGCCTGATCCGTAGGGCCGGCAACTGAATGAGATTTAAGGACCTTTTATCCCATTATATTTTAGAACTTTTAGTAGCTCAAAACCTGTTACAAAGCAGTAAGTTCCAGCAGCCTGGAGAGTCTTCTGAAAGCAAAAGCTCACTGAAGGGGCAAGAGAGACCCTCCAGGGCCTTGAATCCAAATGTCGTGGACAAACCCTTCATCCTGTTATTCAGCCCCTTTTGATCATTTATAGTCAATCTTCATATAAAGATTTTTTTTGTTCCATTAAGCTACAATACGCTGTCATTTGCTCATGGTTTGAATAGCTGTTTGAGTGTATTAAAAAGGGCAAGCCCAAGTTTTGTCATAGCAGCCAGATGTTGTTAAGTGCATACAGCAGTAGTTCTCTTAAGCCTCAGTAAAGAGACTGCACTGGCAAAACAATAAATGGCAATGTTTTATATCAAATATGAAGAAAATAATGTTTGCAAACAATGTCAGCTACTTTGCCAACAAAGCCCACAAAACCTTAAAGTCAAGAAAAGCTAGGGATTCGTTTAATTTAGAAATTTGAATTTAGAACAGGTAGAATGTTTGAGACATTTGTTATACATTTAGATGAATGTAAACAGTACTTTCTTGCTGTCTAAATCACCTGTATTTAGTGTCAGTTCTACGACTGGCTTAGTTTTATGTCTTCCACTCACTGTTGTGTTACCTGCTTTATTCTTTCTTTCCTACTTTTCCCACTCTGCCATTCGTAATTTTCATTCTTGGTATTTTCTCTTTCACTCATCTTCTGATTCTTATATTTACAACTGTGCTGTGTTCCCCTTTCCTTTTTGAATTATCTTCTAAGTGGCTCTCGTCTGCTCACTTTTATAACTTGGCCTTGACTTTCTTCTCTCAGGCCCATCTGATGCCTCAGCATACACTTCTGTTGTTACTTCGAGCACTGTTAGTGAGGGACTGTTGTTTTTTTATTTTGTCTCTGAAGAACTAAATTTAAATTCCGTGCCAGTGATGTCACTGATATGTCCATGCTGAGAAAGCTCCCTCCACTGTGTTCCGGCCCTAGACAGTTATTGTCCTTTTGTTGCTGAGAGGAGACCTGTGCAGAACAATAATCATAATAGTCACAGTGGAGGTGCCTGAGTGTCAGAGTCAACAACCCGTGTTTATTCCATTTAGTACTAATTTTTCAATGCCTCTGTTTTGAGCCACACAAATACTAAAAATGTATTTTATTCTTACTGAGGATGCTGTGTTGGTTTGCTTCAGGTCATGAGAAACGACTGGGGGACCACAGATATAGCCAAAGGTGCTTTTGAGTTAGACATTTAACGTGAAGAAGAGAGATGTTTGTATCCAAAACTTTCACAGTTCTCTCTAATGGGCTTGGACGTGGACATAGGCAGCTGCTTTTCTGGTGGTTTGGAGTAAAACCTTGGAAAAAATCCACGTAACAGTGTAAGAAGAGAGTGTGTGTATACCCATGTACACATGCGCACACACGACGAGAGAGGAAGTGAAGCTAACTTTTTACCAACACCCACTCAATCACTCTACACGAGACACGTGGTGCACTTTAGGAGTACGCCTATCAGACTTGAAAGAGTGTGGTTCTGCCATAGTATTAGGAGTTTGGGACCCATCCAGGAAAATAAAAATAGGAGGGATTAGAGGGATAATTCAAGGTTATTATAAGTATTTATCAGTTGTGGGTAGATAAGGTGGTGGGGTAACAACCACCCCCGTTCTCTTAAAATAGCTTCAGTTTTCAGACTTAACTCCCCACTAAAGCTCAGAGACTTAGATGAATGTTCTCAGATTAAGAAAAAAGTAAATATAGGTTATGAATCAGTGGGCTGACTCCAATGTTTTCCTGTCCTGGGCAGGCCGCAGACTGGGTGGTAAACAATAAACTTTATGTATTCACGAGATCAAATTGTCAGGACTTCTTAGAACCTTGTGGAATTCTCCTTGAATTATTTTTTTTAAAAAGCAGCAAAACCAAAAAACCATGTGGCACTTAAATGCTAATAAGTGATTTTGCTTCATCAGTTGCATGACTTCAGTATTTTTATTCACAAAATTTGATCATTAAACATAAAATTTAATAGTTCTTTAAAAATATAACACTTTATTCTTAAAACCATGGAACTTACAAAGATAGTAATGGAATTATAGCTTTTAACTAACACATTGAGAAAATGTTAATGTCTTGAGTCTTTAATGCCATTTTAAACTTTTATGAATGAAAAACTAAAAATCAGATAAATGCTAAAATTTCAATTATAAGAATTCTATTTAAAGGCTTTTGATTTTAATATTATTTGATAAGCTTCAGAAATTAAATTATCTTAATGAATCTGAATGCATGCAGTAAAATAGTCATATGCATGTTTCTGAGTAGAAATATAATTTATAAAGCTGTGCATAAATTACCCAGTAATGTTACCATTTATTAGGTTACCATAGTAAGAACATAAATAGTATTATTAAAGTCCTCCACCACCTATATCAGCATGCCATCAACACTCTTACAATTTACAAAATTAATAAGGAAATGATATAAATGGTATATTTTACTTCTGAGTCCCAGGAGTAAAACACAGTGTCAGCTAGTAAAAGGTGAAAATAGAACAGAAGAATAAATGCCAGATAAAGCAGAGTTGTTTTATTTGTTAAACAGGAGAAAGAAAAATTTGACAAACATTTTTTTTCTAGTCTCAAAACACAAGCAGCTTAGCTTTAAAATTTCATCAGATCACTCTTAGGCTTAGCAGGCATTACAGAAACCCTCTGAAAAACAGACCTAAGTTCCATCTCAAAGCACTGGGTAAGCACAGGAAACATGCAACAAGCCTTTAGTATCATTTGGATGAGAAATAAGGGCGACTCAAAGCAAAAATATCAAAAGGTCAAGAGGATTCTTTACTCTCAGTAATTGCCTCGGAGGCTTTTTTTCTTCTCCTTTTTTTTTCCCACTTGATTCATTGTTTTTAAAAGGTTGTCTAGGATGGGAAAATGTAAAAGTGCAATCATAATAAGCATTCAAAAATCATCTGGAAAGGCGAAAAGACTTGCCCATGTTTTGTGTGTCTATTGAAGGGGGCCACATCGACAGGCCAGCCTGGAACCCCCAAAGTCCTTCACATTTTGGTACAATTTCATTAGAAATGAAATACATTTTTCCCCATTTAAAAATGTTAACTATCTCGTAGTGCAATTGAAACTTGCCTTGTGTCAAAAACAGGAAATTCTAAGGAGAAATAGACTGTGGATATATATGTCAGATGTTTCTCTCCTTCTTTTTTTCTCTCTTTCTTTTTAGACACACGAAACCCATATGCACACACATATATTAATATATATATATAATATATGCAGATATTGATGGAATTCTGCAAGTTGAAAGAGGAGGAAGATGTCTTGAAGGATCCATATCTCTCCCAGCAGATTTGTGCTATTATCACTGAAACGTGGCCTTCAGTCTTGAAACAGTTAAAAGAGTTCTACGGCCACAAAAGAAGAGATGTCTTCAGAATTATCTCCCGCCTCACATTTGCTCTTAGGCAAGCAGTTTAAAAAAGCCCAGTGATTGAGCCAGTGATCCAATTTGAAATGCAGAAATGATTAGAGCTGCTTGCCTCATTTCATATCGAAATTCTCTGATTTATGACAGGGCGGCAGCCAAGATCTATCTCCAAAGGGAATTAGTGTGCAAGTTTGCATATTTTTGTTATTTAGGTTTCTGATAGCAGCTGCTAGCTAGAAATACTGAACTGGGAGGTGGTGGGGCAAGGATTTTCAGCCACTGGAGCAAGAGAAAGATAAGAGCTTTCTGTTGAGGACATTGAGACCCCTTGACCAGAATATATCTGTGTTACATATGCTTCTTATACGTGTGTGTATTTAAGAACTCGCTAATGGTGTAAATGTGAGTATACGTGTACATAAATTATGAGGTTCAGGCAGCCCAGGAATGTGTTGGAATGGTTAATTCTAGTAATGAAGAAAAGAATTACCCAAATTCTGTCTCCATGTTTTAACTAGTGGAATTTTAATGAGGCATAATACTTCAATCATGCAACTGACCTGTGGGGCAGAGTATAGAACATATAATGAAACAGAAATAGAATTCTGAAAAAAAAATTATTACCTTATCTGGAATTTACATGAAGTGTTAACAGGAAATTATGCAGCAGTTATAAATGAAAAATATGGGATTTAATGTACTTATTAATAAAGATTTGTTACATACATGATACCAGTGTCCCAAATCTGCTGTCCGCAGCTGTCCCCAATTTCTAATGTTTCTGTCCTCAGATTCCTCGTTTAGAGTCATCTTATTACCATGGAAGCTGATGCCAGTTTCTCTTCAGTGACTATTCCATTCCAGGGGGGTGGGGGGAGGAAGGAAACATCTTTGTGCACAATTCAAGGGGTGCAGACGTCTATCAGTTACATTAAAATATTAAACACATGCACACACACACAGAATCATGCAACTTTCTTAGGTTGGGCAAATGCTTTACTTAAATTTGTAGATCATAATCATTGTTGGCAAAAAATTATGATTCTTCAACTAAAAAAAAATCCCTTGAAAGAAAAATGTGTGACTGTCAGTCCACATTAGTAGTGCAGGAGCAAAGAAATCATCGTGGGAAAGTTGACTGCCTCCGCTGCTCTCTGCTCCATATGGACTCATTATGGCCTCCAGTCTCAGCACTGCTCCTCGGCTGACCTTACTGTAATGCAGCTGGGCTTCTAGGTATTAAAACTGCTCTTGTATTTCACTGACTATTCTCCCAGGGACCCAGGGTTATTGTAGCAAAAACTTAAAATTTTGATTATCTTGTTCGTTGACAAAGACTGCAGTAAGATCTTTAACGACATCTTGAGGCTAAAATGACTGGGTTAAGACTTTTAAAACAGCCCATCTCTTTCATTAAGGGGCTCTTCGGCTTCCACTTACCTTGCTTAATTTCAGGATGGTAACTCTTCGTGTGGTTGACATCGCTAGTGTTTAGGGAGAGTATTATGCCAGTATCTCAGAAAATAGTAGTTATTAGAAATTCTTTGCCCCCAAAGGGTCTGGTGATCAATTTTAACTTGATCATATCTTTTAAAACAAAGAACGGAATTTTGCTTAGTGTTGCAACATTTTTTAAACAACTTCGTAAATTTTTAAGAATGTATTAAGTATTATTTTAAATCAGTCAGTTCTGAGTTGTAACAGCTCACAGTTCTGACCTAGAGTGTCATTTTATTAATAAGCTAAATATTAACAGTCAGTACTTCTAAGGCCAGGGACTGAGTTTAGTGTTTTGTTGCTTCATATTTCCGTACCTCTGGAGCTGGTTTACTTTTACCATTTTATAGATGAGAAAACTGAGGTTTCAGTTACTCCTCCAAAAGAACTCAGCTAATAAAGTGCAAACCCTAGATTTGACTCATCTGACCTACCAGTTCTTAACTACTTTTAATTTTTGTATGACTTGCCTATGGTACCATTCTGATGGCCCTCTTCATCACTCCCATAAATCATGATTCAGTCTGAAGATCTGTAAATGATTTACATCTAGTCTCTTCCTTGAAGGAACTTAGTCTGTGACAGAAACAGGTATGTAAATATATAATTACTGAATGACTTCCGATGGAGATATGCCCAAGAAGTTATTTCTTTTTTAAAAAACATGCATCACAACCTCTGGCTAACTTAGGCAGAGACAGCATTCATGGGAAGATATGGGGGAGCTCACAGAGTCAGTGGTGGATCAGAGAACCAGGTTTAGAAAAGGACAAGAACCAAGGCAGTGAGGCTGAGGGGTCTAATAATAGCAGGAACCGTAGTACAGCCTTCTCAAGGCATTTTCGCAGGAAAGGATGAACGCCAACATGCTTTGGCCTTTTTCTTTCTTTGTTCAGGATTTAGGTCCAGGAAGGGAGTGCCCCATCCGTCTAACCTGGATCACATCTCTGCCACTTGCCTGGGGAGGAAGAGACCCCTAGATTAATTAATACTCCAATGTATGTGCACAAAAAGACTCAGGAGAGCTGTTACCAGATGGAGCTGGACCAGATGCTGGCCAGCCGTGAACAGCAATTCTCCACCAAGCTTAAGAAACGTCTAAACATCTCAAATACCCAAGGAAGGTTTCTAGAGGGTAATTTTTAGAAGAAAAAAAATTTAAAGTATAGATTTACTCCATCAATAAATTGGGAATGTAAATTCCAGGGGAAAACGGCAGCTTATACAAAGACGTGAAGCTCTGGAACTAACCAGTGTTTTACAGGAAATGTGAGCCATTGGGAGGAGGTGTGGCTACTAATGAGGGTCAAAAGAAGGGTTAATGTCCAGGTAATGGAAAGCTTTCCATTCCAGGACAAGAAATCTGGATTTTATTTTCTATTCAATGCTGACAGACTAGAGAACATTAAATACTGCGAACTTTTTTGCCAACAGTTTTTAGTCACCATCTCTTTCATCGGCTTTAGCTATAATGTCTTCTTTCAGTTTTTCAATCTATGTATTCCTCATGATTAAATCCTGCAACAAAACTGTATAAGACTCACTAATGTCCTCTAATTGGTTTCCTTTTTTATTTTTAAAGTATATTTGATTGATTATGCTATTATAGTTGTTCCATTTTTCTGTCCCTTTTATTCCCCTCTGCCCTGCACCCCTTCTCCCACCAGCATCCCCCCGTCGTGCCCTTAGTTCGTGTCCGTGGGTCATTCCTGTAAGTTCTTCGGCTTCTCCAGAATCTGTGTGTTTTCAAACAACCTGAACTAAGCGAGAAGGAAGCAAAGCAAGAAAAATTAGCTGATATCTTACTTTTGTCTGAAAGAAAAAGAAGAAGAAATGACCAGTTGTGTAATAATAAATTGAGCAAAATGGGTGAAATATTTTGACATTTAGTAGAGAATTCTGTAAACTCTTATGGCAAATAGCAGTATCCATGTTAGAACAGAGGAGCAGGTTGTAAATTGCATGAGCGAAATGTGTTTGAATCCCTGATCGTTAGATGCCTAGCGTAGGCAGACTGAAAAGTATAAAAATGAATAAAAGGCCCTGGAAGGCTAGCTCAGTTGGTTAGAGCATCATCCTGATATGCCAAGGTTTGTGGGTTCAATCCCCAGCCAGGGCACATGCAAGAATCAATCAATGAATGCATAAATAAGTGGAACAACAAATTGATGTTTCTCTCTCTCTTCCTCCCTCCCTTTCTTCCTCTCTCTCTCTTAAAAAACCCAGTAAATAAAATTAGTTAAAATAATGAATAAAGAGAAATCACCAAGAGAAAACAGATAACAACACACTAAAAAAATCAGAATAGAAGTTTTTTTTTTTTTCCTTTAACTCTGCATTTTTCTTTTTTAAAAAAGAAGGACAAGAATAGTAACCAATCCTGACTTATAATGAAGGTTACATCTTCCTTATTGGTATCATCCCAGCTGCAAAGAGGTTTTCACTCTCCCTAACTATTCTGCTATGTCACCCCTAGGGAAAGAAGGTATTCTGCTTTTCCTGTGAACATCTCTGCACGTTTAGCATCAGTCGTAAGGCTTCTGAAGTTTCTTAATGTAATTTGGGGTCCAAAGGTTCTTTTGCACAGCAGTGGTGAGAAGAGAGCTCATGATAGTTAAATAATTTACTTCCTCTAAGAATTTAACTGCTCTCTAATCATCACGTAAAGCAACTCATGATGGAGGAGGAATTGGTGTGTCGGATTTTTATCTGCTGTGTGTGTGTGTGTGCGTGTGGCTGTGAGATTCCTGAGTAGGAAAAGCAGTTGGGGAGAGAGGGCCTTGGACTCCAAAACTCTGAAACCTCAATTAAGCAAAGTGGTGTCTTTGGTGATTTTTAGCATTTGGTGATTTTTAGCATTTGGCTTCCAGGAAAGTAACAAACATACTCCCTTCATAGCTTCATGTTTGTTTACTCAGAAGTTTAGTAAAAGCTGTTATTCTTTAGAAAGTATAATTCAAATTGTACCTTGAAATATTTCTGTTTTTCAGGTGCGTGTATTTGTGCTTTGATTTCCTAGATTTGTCTTTGGTGTAATAGCTGCATCCTTACCATTACCAAGGTTATGGAACCTGGGTCCTGGTATCTGTGAAAAAAGAGCTTTCTTAAGAGATGTTGAATTTTTGGTTTAAGTTGAATGCCAGGGTTGTGTTATGCCTGGGCTCTGTTTAACATCTGTGCAAATCAGGGAAAAAACCTTTTCGGTTGGCAGGAATTGACATGGTCCATTTTTTAAATGCTGTCTTGTTTTCTGTGTATATGTCTGATCATCCTGGGAATATATGTATATAATTTGGCTAAAGGCAATGTCAAATGCTGACATTTAAATTATTTAAAATCATATGATGATGATATTTGGCTAGTAAAAATTGTCCACCAGGAAATAATTTTTAAAAAATGATATGACGATGATGCTTTTCAAATACTTGTCATATAAAAGGCTTTGTGTGTGTGTGTGTGTGTGTGTGTGTGTGTGTTAGTGAGAAAAAGACTTAAAACCTCTTACCTGTGTGATTTTTCATAAACATACCATGTATAGCCTCACTAACACTAAATGAAAGTATAGTCATGTATTAAGGACAGTAAATGAAGAGTACAGAAACAAATTTTGTTTTTTAATTTAAGTAATTTCTTTGTCTTTTTAAAATTCAGTTCAACACTGAAAAATATTCTAATAAAGATAGTGATATCAACCCATCTTAATTTAATAATCAAAGGATGGCATAATAATATATTTGAGTTATTGTTATGCTGTGTAAGAAAATCTTTATATGCTACATCATATTTTAAATGATCTCACTTAATTTTTCCCATAAATAATGTCTTTCATTTGAGAATGATACTGAATCAAGTTCCTAATAGTACGGCTACACTATAACTCTGTATTATATAAGATTATCACTGAGGATAAATATTAAATGTAATAGATATTCCAGGTGTGAGACATTACATGAGAACTCCAAAGGATTCAATTCTATAGAGGATCATCATTTCTTTCCAGCCCTGCTAGTCTGTTGCTTAAAACTTACTGTAGTACCTCTCTGGGCTGTTGTAACATATGTCGTTGGGTTTTGGTTTTTTTTTTGGGGGGGGGGGACAGGCAGAAGGCATTTTGGTTTTTGTGGGGTTTTTTGTTTTTGCTTCTTTTTGGTCAGAAATGGCTGTTTCATTCTGCAATGTTGGCCCAGAATGCCTTGCAGGGAGTAAGCTGTGTTCTTCTCGTGTTCTGACTAATTAATTCCCATGAGATCTGCTCCTTACAACCGACTCTGGCTCTGAGTCAGCAGGGGGAAGGGCTGCCTTTGGGAAGGTCACGTGAGAGAGCCGCAGGATCCACACATGATCGTCATGTAAATATGAAAGAGGTAAATGACGAGACAGCTAAAATCCAGGAAGTTTTGTAGGAGAAAAAATTGATCTGAATGATTGCTGTTGTTTTCATACAGGGCTTCTTCCCCATCACAAACAGCAAATTTTCAGCTGAGAAAATCCACTTGCCAAGTTGTGATTGTTGTCTTTTAGCATTGCTTCAGCAACTTGCATAAATGTGATTATGTTTTACCTACCAGGTAGGTTTTTTAAATTATCTTCTGGGGAAATGATCGATTCTTCCCTTCATCTTTCTTTAATAGTAAAATAATTCAATATAGGTTCACAATAGTAGTTTCCCTCACGTTGCAGCTCCTCATATTAAAGAAACTCTAGTTTTTATTTCCACATTGTTTATTTTCTATGCTTTCCCCTTGTTTCTACATCAGCCTTATAAAAGAATTGGTTTTAATTTCTTGGGACCGACCAAGAAAGATAATGAAGTCCTGTCGCAAACTCTTTATGTGTGACACCCTGGAGGAAAACCCCGGAGCCCTTACTTCTAGCAGGCAATTACTATGTACAAAAACTTTCCCCAATTATGAAGTCCACTAATGCATCCTGCACAGACTCAATTTCAGGAACTGTGTTGCAAAGGCAGCATGCACATAATTAACAGGAAGACACTGCATGTGGCCAGACCTTCTGCTAATTGATTAAATGAGTCTTTTCCTAAATCAGATTCTAATCACACCAGCAGAGTGTTATGGAACATCTCGGACTTTGCAGAAATCCAAATTGTGCACCTATGAAAAATTTCAGAATATCCACAGAGTGCTGCTTCACAACTGAACCCCAAAACAAAAGAAGAAATATATTCTTAAACAAGGGTCAGCGTTGCTCTCTGGAAACACGGCTCTCCCAGTTGGCTCTCGTGAGCGTCCCCCCTTCTATCGGATCCTTGTCCTTTTGCGATTCATTATCCACACCTGAGTGCTGCAGCACGTGTCCCACTTCGGCCCTGGCTTCATGACTATTTTAGTGATCGAGTGCTGGGTAGTTTGCCTGCATTTCCTAGTAAAACACAAAACCTCCCGTCTGCTTGTCAGTTTTCCTTTTCCTTTTTTCAAGAAGGCTGAGGTGTTCCCTAAGGGTTGTGAGAGAAGTTCATCCCATTGAACTGGTCAGCAAGATATCATTAGCTCGTTGTGTACATGAAATCCAGGGGTTAGAGCACCAAGCGTCGCCAGCCAGTTTCTTTACCTCCTTGAGCTGATCAGAGGATCAGAGTATCAAGGAAGGATTAGCACTGACTTGGGATTTGTGTGATTGGTTAATTTATTGCGGCAATGGCAGGCCTTTCATCTATGGCAACATTTAATCAGCACAGCCATGGAGGCTATTACCGGTTAGCTCCTTTCTCAAGTCAGCCAGGGCTGCACCATCAGCCCTATCACAGCTCCCCTGAAATTTCCAAATTATCTGGAACAGGCTTTAGCCTCACAGTAATAAAAATTAGAAGAGATTCCTGATAGCACTGGTGGAAAAGGCTTTCACTTGCACAGGGCAAATTATAAATAGTATGAACGTGCACTTTAAAAAAAAAAATTCTCCACCTCTTAAGAGATGTGCAGGACTTATCACCCCTGCTCTGATCCAAATCCTCATGGTTGAAAATTTATATTAGATTTTATCAGTGAGGCCCAAGTCTAGAAAAATCAATGAAGGTTATCTTTTATGTTGCAGGAACTTGTGGAAATATTGATTTTCATTTTATAGTGAATTTGGAGCATGAGTTGGTAATCACTGCTGAGCCGACCACAGTGTTTGCCTACTGTATCTTTTACTGAGTTTTGCTCAAGTATTTAAGATAGTATATTCCTGTTGATTTTAGTCTACGGTATAAAGATGGATGTCCTGAAAACACGAAGTTGCGCTTGGTAATAAAACTGCACCCAAAAGCACGGTATTTCCAGTGATGAGTTAAATATTTTACTATTTATAATAACGAGGCTACAGGTTTTCTGTTAATGGTGGATTTGGGAATAAGGTACACTCTGAAATTTTCACGAGATTATTTTATTTTTGCTTCCTTCAGGTTTTTAAACAAGGGGAGAGAGCTTTTAAAAGGAAGGAAAACTGGACCTATATAAAAAGAGATGATTTGAAACATTATTTCAACCCCCAAAAAAGGATTTCCTTTTTTTAAAACTAATTAGTGTGTCTCGGTTAATGATGTATTGGTCAAAATGTCCCCCCTTTTGTATTTTTAATGTGTCTTTATGCCTTTGAATGTACTAATTTACTTAATTCTTCTGTTACTTAACTTATGTTTGTAGATGATACAAGCTAAATAGCCTTAGGGAACTATTGCTCTGTTTTCATTTTTTTGAAATGTTGAACTAGTCTTTATGCCTCATTTGTTAATATTTTTGTAGAATTAGAGTATGATGTGTTATTATGGTGTATTTATAACATAGATGTCAGGTTTTTATAGCAGTGATCTTAATTCAAAAGGAGAAACTTAAGAAGATTCAGGTGTGTTTATTAGTACTAAATTCTTTAGACTTCAGCATGACTGTTGCAGCATTTTGTCAGATGGTCTGAGAAAAGAATGCCTTAAATATAGACGTATTCCTGTGTTTCGTTTTGTGCTAAGGCCCAGATCATCACGCAGTATCCGGCTTTAATTGTCTCCTCTCTGCCCACGGAGTTCAATGACAAACTCCCCCGGGTTCCGCGGGTGAGCTGTCTTCCTCCTCCCTCTCTCACTCGCCGTCATTCCCCCGAACTTACGCTTGGCAGCAGGCAGAGAATCATTTCTCTCAATCACCACCTAAAGCCATGCTCCATACTACAAGGCTCCGGGGAATAGCCAGCAGTCTTTTTATTCCTCTGAATGTACCCCAAAGATATCTAAGCCAAGGAATTAACAAGATAACGTATGAAACGCTGAGCCCAGTAGCTGGCACGTGGTAGGACCCACAGATGGCAGCTACCAGTTCCATTATTGCTTGGGAAAGTCTACAAGGGCACTCCAGAGATTTCATCACCTGTTCCCGGGGCTTGTCCCCTAATTAACTGGATTTGGACATGCCTGTTCATGGCCAACCTGAGGTATAATGGCGACAAAACTGTTTATGTGTTAACTCCCTCTGCTCTGTGCTCCTCATTTTTCTTTCCCATGATCTTATGCCCTCGCCCTTCCTCACTCTTTAGTTCTGTATGCAGCAAATGTGCTCCTTCGATGGGGAGAGTCCTCTGAACTTGGTGGCTCCTAGTTGTGCCCTACAGTGATCTATGCCTTTGACACTTTTGGTTCTGTCATCGGAGACCCTAGAGAAGGGAATTGTTGTTTAACTAGTCTTTATGCCTCATTTGTTAATATTTTTGTAGAATTAGAGTATGATGTGTTACTATGGTTTATCTATAACATATATGTAAGGTTATAGGAGAGGGCCCCATCACTGGCGCAAGGCTAGAAGGTAAAGGAGAAGGAATGCTCATAAAAGTAGGGATTCTGGGCAGACAATTTCCTAAGTAACCCCTACAGCTGGAGAAAACATCGACTGCCTTCTGACTCTGAAGGCCCCTCATGCAGAAAAATGATTGATTCCATTCTGTGCAAGCAAATTACAGAAAGTTAGATTTTGATTCATATAAGTATGAGTTGTGCTGCCTTGTAAAGAAGCAAGTTTGTTTCTCTGTCTAGTTACTAGAAATATTCAGCTTTGGATAAAGCCTAATCGTTTTATTTGCTGCTACTTAGTTTTCCTACCTGACATACTCCGGGTAAGGTTGCATTAACTTGAACCTGGCCCAGATGAATTTCAAGATTCCAAAGTTAAGATTCATGAAGTATGATAATGGTTTTGTAACTGTTGTGTATTTTTAAAAGTGAGCTAGTACATGAAATGCCTCCTTTGTATGATATAATTTGCACATTTTATGTATTTGTTTGTCTATGACAAATTTGACTTTCTTCTGCTAATTTAGGCCACAAACTTGACATTTGCATGCACTAGCACTGAATATTTTATGTAGTATACTTTAGGCTACATCTTGACAAAAAAATTATTTGGTAGGTGACACATTGGAGCCACAGAATTTAGAGACATTCACAGCTTTCTCATCATCGTTGTTGTTTGCCTGAAGCTCACAGACTTGATACTTTTAAAATCAAGTCACATTTTATATGATATTCAACCCCAGTTGAGGAATTTATTCCAAAAAGCTTACTGATAAATTATATTCAATAAGATTTTATTTTAGTCCATTACAAACTAAACTTTGATAGACTTATAAATGTACTGTGATACACAGAGAGTTACTGATTCATTTCATGATTTTTGCATAGCAGAGTAGCATGCATCCCCTCTCCATATGGCAGTGCTTTTCTGCCAAAATTTTATGGTGTTGGACAATAGCAAAGGGATTCTATACCAAAAGGTGCTTCAGCTTTGGTTACCTCACATAAAATAAGACTTGGCATAGAGCATTTTGCAGCAATTGTGTACAAATCCAGAATTACACAGATTCTTTCTTATAGCATGTAGTAGGGATGGGCAAATGTTTTATCACTCAGTTATTAAGATGTATGATAGTTAAATCTTTATAACAGAACAATTGATGTAGTCTGAGACAGAATAAAAATATATCAAGGATATTAATGTACAGTGGCAAATAATTGTGTTAAATTAACTACACAGAGGAACTGCAGTAGAAGCAAGTATCTTTGGGAATTCATGTTCCCCCAAAACATGACTGTTAATTGTTAGATTTTTTTTTCTGTAATAGATGCGAGTGCCCCAGTTGCAAATGATTAGTCTTACCAAAGTTTTCCCTCAGTGTGGTTCTGCAGTGGCTCCCTTTCTTAAATAGCCATATATTCTTTGAAAACCTGGAAACCACGACCTTTAGATTCAAGGCCAGTAGGAGTCTTAGCTGTATCACTTATTAGCAGTGTGATATTTGTAAAGTTAATCTGCCTCTCTCAGCTTCAGTTTTGTCAGCAGTTGAAAGAAAATAAAAGTGGCGAAGTCCAATTCCCATCTTGTGAGGCTTCAGTGAGCCTCATTTTGCTTAGTCTCTCTCTCCCTTAGTCCGTCCCCCTGCCTGAAAGACTTCGGGAGCTTGGTTCCCTGACAGGGTGCTCTGCCCTTTGCCCTCCCCACACCTCCACCTTGAGGGAGGCACTTTCCTAGTTTCCTTAGCTGAGAACTTAACCTCTATATGTTGGCAGATACCAGGACTTGATCTTAGGCTTCTACTTTTTTCTTTAGATGATTACATGTCCATGGCTCTAACTAACACCAATTAACTAAAGATTGTCAAAGTCAAATCTCAACCCCAACCTCTCCTATGAACTCCAAATTCATATTTCTAACCGTATACTTGACATCGCCACATCATAATAAACATGCAGAAATCAGAACTCCAAGCCATGTACCCTGAAACTGCTCTTCTCTGAGTCTTCCCTGCCCTCATAAATGTCATTATTATTCACAAAGTTGGTAAAACCTCAAACCTGGAAGTTACCCTTGATTCCTCTCTTTTATTCACAGGTTTTAATGCAACCATCCAATGAACTTCACGTTCATAATCTGACCACTTCCCTCTCCCCACCCCCCAGCAGTTGTCATCCTGGTTCAGGACACTGGCACGTCTTACCATGTGTCCTCAACAGCCTTCTCACTTGATTCCTTCTGCTCTTCACACGTTTGGTCAATGAGAATGGAATTTTTGCACGTAAATCACAGCATGGTATCCCCAAACGCATCCACACTTGGAGTAGAATTTGAACCCTTTGCCACGGCCTACAAGGCCCTTCACAGTCTGGCCTTCTCCTTGCCCTTCTCATTCACTGCCTTGCTGACTGCACTGTGGCCAAGTAGGTCTTCTTGCTCTTGTGCAAGAAGATTCCAGATTCCCTCATTAAAGCCTCTGCGTTTATTGTTCCCTCTGCCTTGAACATTCCACAGTCAGATTTTCACGTGGCTGACCCCGTGGCTTAAACCAGGGGCATGCTCACACACCCTGTCCACAGCAGGGCCTTCTCTAGACTATTTTAACAACAAAACACACAAAGCTCTGCCATTGTCTCTTTATACCTCTGTCCTGCCGATGACATTTATTTACTGCTTACGTGACTGCTCTTTTTTCTCCCTAAGAAGAGAGAGGGAGTCCCGAAAGGACAGGTAGGTGGCACAGTTCGTTCTTCTTTCATCAGCCCCTAAACACGCGCAATTAATATTTGTTGACGTATGAATGAATGAAATAACATTTTAAAAAAGATTTTAGCACAGTGCTTGGGAAGTGCAATAGATGTTCATTTTCACCCCTTTCTATTTTTTAGGAAATTACTTTGAGATGACTTCTGCATAAAACGGTAGATTGCATATCCATTTTGCTTCCAACATTAGCGGTGCTCAGGATTCCTATTTTACCTTCTGCAACACTGATGGTAGCGAGGAGGTTGGACCCAAGTACAAATCCCAACTTCACCGCTCTTCCTGCTGTTGACCGTAATTGAGTCAATGCATTTTCGAAACTCAATTTCATTACCAAAGAAATGTAGTTGTATATTCAAGAGAGTTTTCCTGAAAAAAGAAAAGAATGTATTTGTTTATCTTATGCAATATTTGAAATAGAGTGGGTATTTAGCAAATATTACTTGTAGCTAAAGATACTGATCCCCTTTAAGTTAATGTTGTCAATAAATTAATAAATTAGCCATTGATCTATTGTTTCATCTATATCATTAACATAATTGATAAATAATCCCAGACAGGGTACCAACAGCTATGGATTCCTAAATACTGATGTTCAGCCATCAGTAACTATTCTTTGAAAATCCCTTGTAATTAATTTGTAAGTGAGTTGGAGAAAGTGTCTTTTAGTAGTTTTTAAGGCTTCTTCAGTATTTCCTGTGAAATAGTTTTTTAATCTAATAAGAGTAAAGATTCGTCATATCAGCCTGATTGGTTTCTCATTATTATAGGAGAAAATGGGGTGAGAAAATTATATTGATTTGTTGAGACTTGTCCAGTGCAACACTACATTTATCTTTGTCTAGTGCCCTTCATCTTCAAACATATGTAAATGAATTTAGTATATCTCAAGAATTTTTCAGGCGTTTATCTTGGCTGCCCAGCAGAATTTTAGATTCAAGGTTGTATTTTACATAAGAGCTCCTTCTTGGTTCTGTTGCATCTCCCAGTGCTCTGAACCACGGTTGCTGGGGTCTGCGACCAAGTTTGACATCTTCTCAAATGAGCTTGTGTGTGAGTGACTTGGCCCTTTACTTGTAAACACTGACCATTTATCTCAGTACAATTTCATTTTCTTTTTCTCCCACTAATGTTCCTCTCTTTCCTCCCACATTGTTGGTATTTATATTCTTAAAAAGTAAACCGAAGATGACAAAAGTTAACAAAAATGGTCAAGGTTTGTGTGTAAAGACAGAAATGAAATAAATACTTTTTTATGTCTGCTTTCACTGCATTCCAGAAGAGGATTAATATTTAATTTTTTTTATTGAATAAGGTGCTTTTATGTCTTTTAATTTTTGTCTTTTTATTGAAGTTTATTGGGGGGACACCAGTTAACAAAATTACACAGGATTCAGGTGCACAGTCCACAGCACATCATCTGTACCTTGTATTGTGTGGTCACTGCCTCAGTCAAGTCTCCAGCCATCGCCATTTATCCGCTCATCTCCTCCTCTGCCTCCCCCACACCCTCCTCTTCTGGCAGTCACTGCACTGTTGTCCACGATAATAAGTTTCTCTCTCTCTCTCTCTCTTTTTTTTTCCTCAATCCCTCTACCCTCCCACCAGCCCCGCAACCTAATCCCCCACTAACAGCTGTCAGCCTGCTCTCTATCTATGAGTCTGTCTTGAAAAAGTGTGGTATATTTACATAATGGAATACTACTTGGCCATAAAAAGAAGGAAATCTTACCCTTTGTGACAGCATGGATGGACCTGGGGAGCATTATGCTGAGTGGAATAAGCCAGTCAGAGAAAGACAAGTACCATATGCTCTCATTTATATGTGGAATCTAATGAATAAAGTGAACTAATAAGCAAAATAGAGATGTTATATCGATTTTTATAAAATACCTTTTTCCCATCATGTTTATGTGTTTTATCTAGTATATGCATGATTTGATTTTCAGACACTATCTGAATTTGAGTGGGTTTAGTGTGACGATGGAGAGCTCAGACACTGGAGGTGAATGCCTCACCTTAAATCAGGACCACCTCACCCCTGAGCTTGTGACTTTGGGCCACTTCAATTTTCCGTGTGCCATTTGACTGATTTTGTGAGCAGAGTATTAGCATGGCATGTACATGGGTATTTTGTGAGCTTTAAAAGAGGGTGTGTATGTGATGAGTAGAGAGCACAGAGGCTGGCAGAGAGGAGCACTCAGGAAGCACTAACCATTGCTGTCATGCTAGTAACAAACTCTGACAGCCTGTATTCCTTGCCTCTTTTTGGAAAATTGTACATCATCTTTTGGTAACATTCCCATTTTGGCTTAATATTGCCACATCACAGAATGTGATACTTAAAAAAAAAAAAAACGAATCCAACCCTTATTTTCCAAATTAAAAAAAATTGAAGCTGTGAGAAACTACTTTGCTGATCACATACCGGTATTTAATGAAAGGAAGTACTGTTCCAGATACCCTTGTTCACAGCTCTTTCCACTTTTTTAAATTTAATCTTTTTCTTACATTATTTTATTGTTGTTCAAGTACAGTTGTCCGCACTTACCCCTCACAACTCTCCCCCCGCCGGTCATCCCCACCTCCCTCCTCTGCTTCCACTCCCCCGTGGTTTTGTCCGTGTGTCCTTTGTAGTTGTTCCTGAAAGCTTTATTGTATTTTTATTACCATTTAGTCCCCTTATACCTCGCTTTCCCCAACAATCACCACACTGTTGTCCACCTCTGGGAGTCCTTTTTCCTTTTTTGCCCCATCTCTCTTTCATTTGAATATTTACTTGTTTGGGGTGAGGAAAAGAAAACATCTTATTATTACCTGACATTTATCCCCCTCCAAATTAGCCTCAGTTATCCTGCCCTTGGATTGAATGACCCGCTTCCTTCAGAAGACTTTGCGAACTTTCTAATAAAGCGGACAAAATTTTCTTGTCTTGATTGTAGGATTTCTACGTGGATCCCTCAGGTCTTCTCATACTGCTAGACCCCTCCCCTCCTCAGCCATTCTGCAGAATGTATTTCTATAGATTTACAGGATTGACTTACAAGTAGGCAGGTAACAAGGAAAGAGTGTAGTCCGGGGTAAAGTGGTGATCACCCTTTCTCCCTTGCAAGGCTCTCTTCCTTTTATTTGTTAATACCTGAAATTTCATTTTGAAAACCTACCCTTTAAACTTAAGACTCGGTGTACTGATGAAATGCAAATGCCTCCTGGTAAAAATTACTTCAGCGTGTAGTAAATTCTATCTTACTGAAAGAAGCATCTGAGAAAGGGGACAGAGAAGGGCACTGATGTCTCAGCAGAGCAGGTCCTCTCACTGCCACGCCACGCTCATCTGTTAATATCTTGCATCCCCCAATGAATGAGGTCTGTTTAGATTCATAAAATGCTACAAGAGGACATGACCTTTGAGAGCCAGTAGTTGACTATTTTCACAGAAACAGGAACTATAATGCCCAATAGTTAAATGCATTTGTCAAAGTCACTTATTTGGCACCAGAGGGCCTCTCTTATCAACCCACTAAGCTGAGCGCTTTCTACCAGGTAATTGGTACCTCTAAGTCCTCTCTACTCCTAAGAGCCTTTACCGATTAAGCAAGCCTCCATATGTTCACTCTCCTTTACCCACTGAACTTAAACCTGGCTTTCGTGCTTGACATTTCAACCTCTTAGGTAATTTTTAACACTTTTTAGTTATGTGTAGCTAGCATCTTATAAATATATAAATAGCCATAAAAGAAGATTGTATTGATTATCATTGCTTTTTATGAGTTCTCTTACACTTTTGCTCTTGTTGACTTCAGTCATCAGTCCTCATAAGGAAGGCACAGGGCACAGGTTCCCTGAACACCTGACCAAAGCGTCAATCACCGATGTATCAAACAGTGTGTGAGTTCTTTCTGTGCAACATCGTAGGTAAAAGTTGAATATTTTTAGAGGTTAGAAATGCTAGATAAATGTGAAAGTTTTTAAAATGGGTAACTTTAATAAACATAAGTGTGAACGGAAAGTTGGGTTTTTACAGAAGTTCAAATTTATTTTACATGCATTTCATTTGACATGATAGTAAGAGAAAAGAAATACAAACTTCCAAGAAGAAATATGTGTCAAGGAAGACAGGGCTCTAGGAGACGGGCTGTGCCCTGAAGATTTGAGATTTCAGAGCCATTTGCTGGAGGTGTCGTTGCTCCACAGAATTCATTATCAAGAACTAAGACTATGGAGTAAGTACTAACATGATTTATGAATGTTAACTGTTTTAAGTTAGCATTAAAGTGTTTATTGAGGAACTCCATCCAGTGTGGAGTACAGTGTACTCCATCCAATGTGGAATGCACTGCAGCTGCGTTGAAAGGCCAAAATTAAAAGATTCTTTGAAGAAGAAAAGCAAGAGCACATGGAAAAAATGTAGACAAATTAAATAGAAGCAAATGCAATGACACGGACACAATAATAATAATAAAAGCAATGTTGATACAAGCAATATATCAACAAGTGTAAAATGGCAGAGTACAATTATATTCCCAGGGGACATAGGAGGGCAAGCTGAGTGAGGTAGGTTAATTGGGAAGTGCTTCCTCAGGGCAACGAGAACTGAACACGGTCTGAAGGAAGTGATGGTTATGAATTGGTAGAGAGGAGCAGGCAGGAAACTCAGGATGGAAGGAATGGCCTTACCAAAAGATGAAGGGAGAAATCAAGCCAGGTATGTAGGGAATAACAAATGGGTCATTTTGCCTCCAGTAGAGAGACTAGGTGGAAACTATCAAGATGTCCTTCTAGAAAGATTTGGAGGGGGAGTGGTGTGGAGGCAGTGGGAGTTCATAAAGAACCTTGAATGCTAACAATGCTCTTTGAAAGGTCCATTGTAATGTAATTTTATTGCACAAATTAGTTTTTGAACTCTAACTATTAATGAATTTCTAGTGCACAGCCTCTGGTTGTCAAAATCACATGGAAGCATGTGCTCCATCCCCCTCCCCCTGGCTGCTGAACTCCCTTTTTTGTGTAACCGTACAAAGAGAATAGAGTGCGCCTGATGGATATTTGTTCTTGGCTAAATTCTGCATGCTGCTTTGAAATATTATTCTCCTAGCAAATGTTAACAGTTGCTTATGTCACTCAAAAATAGTTGAGGAAAATATGTTTATAAAACAGGCGGCTTCTACTGTCAGATCATTTCCTGAGTGAAAAGAAAATACAGTAGTCCTCTGCTCTTTATTGACTGGGAATCCTGTAATGTTGTCAAGGAGCTCATCTAACTGATGCCTTAAAGAAGCAGGAAATTGTGTGCCCTCTGTTTCAATGTCTGTTTCCTCGTGATGAGGCAGCCCCCCCACTCAGCTGTCCGGATGGGACCTCCACCTATCCCAGTCTTTTCAGAGAGGATAACCAGAGCATAACTACTCTGGAGCAATGTGATTATGAATTTCTTGAGGGGGAAAGGAGAGAGATAAGTGCAGGGAAGTCAGCTAATGTGGTACATGGGTAGTTCCAGGCAGCAAAAGGGTTAATCAGATTTTCATTTTAGATAGTCTCCTTAGTAACAATCAGAGAGCCCAGGCTGTATCTTTTCCATTTGTCGGGAATGTTTAGATTTACAGAGTAGCTTAGTTTATTATATACCTGCCTTGATTGCTGGATAAGGCTTGTGATTAAAAACAGAATAAGATCCATTTTATAATATTGTAAAGAAGAGCAAAACATTAAAAATGATGTCGCTGCTGGTCTCGGGTGCTGGGAAATTACTGATATTGGAACTTTCTGGTGGCAACAGGGGTCGTCGAAAAGTTAAAATAATGAAGGTCAGCACCTTTCACTTAAACTTTTAGTGAAAATGAGTGTGTATTCCCCATTTATAAGAGTGAATCTGAATCCAGCAAAGTAACAACAGCTGGTGAACCATGCACGCTATGAGAACTTGGACATCAACTTCATTTTTATGCCAACTTGCACCAAGCTCTCCAAGATACATTTGTTTATATCATGGATTAAGTGTTATATGGCCCTCAAGTCAGCACTGGAAAAAAATCATGTTTGAAAGGTGCTTATTTTCACACTGTCTGAAGGAGTGGACAAGTAACACTAAGTTGTTGTGGTCCTCAATTATCTATTGGCCAAATAGCAGGAAAACAAACTTGACAACTGCTCTGCACACGGCTTCAGACCTCACCTGGAGAGACACATTTCCTAAGGGCAGAGAAAAGCATCCAGTCTGTTTGCTAGGACCAGGTCTCTCTGGAGCAGCTGCTGCTAATTAGTGGCAAGTGATTATCTAGTGAGGCCACGATACAGGTAGAGCTACCAGCATTCAGTACCTTCAGGAATTTCTCTCTGAAACAGGAGTACAGTTCTTAGGAGCAGAGTTCATTCCATTTCCGTGGTAGTAACTTGGTAACCGCTGAGCCTACTCAAAACATCTCCAAAGTCAGTATGTCGTGCCTGGGTAGCCACTGAATTTTTACATTATTTACAGAGCTTCTGACTTTTGCTTATTATATTAACTTAAAGATGCTCCAAATCCCACTTTTGCCATTATACAAGTATCAAATATTTAGCCAAGAGAGCCACTGGGGAGATCTGAAACCAAAATTAACAAACAAAAACGTGGAAGGTTTAAAGACTGTGTCTGCTCAAACTTGAGGAAAGGGAAAAAAGTTTTTAAAAACAGGAACAGCTCTATAATTACAGGGCTATCAGGGGCATAGCAGTCCTTCAGATCTTAATATGGTTTAATTCTGTCCGATTGCTTTCCTTCTGAGATCTGTTCCCCTGAATTAATGGAAGTGTTTGTTTCATGATAAAAGAGAGCAGAGTGGTCATTTTGGAGTATGGAGTAATAGATGAGATAGGACAGCTACCCATCAAATGAAGACCTGTTGTAGGGGAGTTCATGCAGCTCAAAAACCACAAGGATTAAGGGAGAATGATTTTGGAATCAGGGAGACAGGAACAGAGAAGGGAGAGGCAGAAGAAGAAGACAAATCATAATAAAATTTTTCCTGTGGCCAGAGAAAGATAAGGAAATATCCTGCCTCCCTTTCTGTCCTTCCTCTAAAAACTGATCCTTAGCCCTGCACACAGGAATTTATACCTAATATGTAGCTTAGATTAAGGGCTAAATAACCTTCTTGTAATCTAACCTTGAAACTTTACCGTCTGCAGTATTGGGTCCATGCCAGTTCTTTACTCAGCGTGAGTGAGATAAAGATTTGTGTTGTTGTTGTTGGAAGAAAAAAAAGAGTCCAATAGATTCGAGATTTTCCAGGGATTTACAGACTGCCACTTGAAAAAATACTAAGAAATTACAATTGTCTATTTACTGTATTTCAAATATAAGTTTTGACTACCAAAGACACAATTCGCCATGATGCAAAGTAAGCATGTATTTGTTTCCATGTTTTGTTAGGATCATGTTGTGTTAGGATCAAAACAAAAATATGAAATTGAAAAAAATGCCCATAAATATTGAAGACCCCAAGGGGACCCCAAGAGGCCAGTAAATGGCCTCTGGTTTGAGAAACACTGGTGAAGATAAAAAATGTATTTTGAATTTCAAATGGTACGTTTTCTGATGAACTTTTAGCATCCACTTATAACTAGGACTCCCTGTATTTCATCATTTCACACTAATTTTTTTCTGGCTTGATTAAAGAAAGTCTTCAGCACAGTTAACTAACATTTCCAACACAATAAAATCATTCCAACCAATACTAAAAAATAAAACAAGATCGTTGACAGAAAACAAGTTATAAATATACTTGGTTGGAGTATGGAAGGAATTTTCAAATGTCTAATAATGTGTCAAGACTTGGCTCTTTATTAGAAACTCTGTGAACCTTCCCGTCTCCTGTGATCTCTCTGTGCAGGGTCACCACATATTTAAATATCTGTGTGGCTAACATTCTAGCATGTGAATCCAGGATGTAGTCAGGGAGACGGATGTTCCAAAAATCCGAAATAGAGAAAATAATTTTCATTGTCCCGGGAAATAATAGAAAGTCTAAAAAGGATCATTTCCCTAGCCTCCTTTTAAATTCCTGGGTGAAACTTGTATTATCACCCACTTATTTGTCAGAATTGCCTTTCATTGCCACCTCAAAATCCCTTCTTCAGTATCCCAGTCGTTTTTGCAATTATTTCTCTTCTGCTAATTCTCCAACCAAGCCAGTGATTGCCTTGGGAATTTTATACCTACCCACCCCTACTTGTTTCTTAAACCTTTTCCTTTCCACCATACCAAGTTTAATGTCTTACAGGCATTTTCAAAATAACTGCTCTTCTGTGGTCTTCACCACATTCAGGATTCCCATCGTCCATAGTAGGTCATCAGTACAGTTCTGTTGATTGGTTGGTTTGACCAAAGTAGAGTTAAACTGCTTTCAATAGACAAAACCATATCTGCACTAAGAATTAATGTGCAGACCAGAGAGGTAATAGTGGAGTTGGAGATTTTCAACTAGTCGTTCAGTTATCGACAGAGCAAATGGTGGCTCAGCTCAGTAATGATGTTGACGTGCTACACAGTTTTCTATCTGAGTAAAGTAAACCATGATGGAGAAGGGGAGAGAGACGGTGTGGGGCAGTGGAAGGAGAGAGAAGGGGAAGGGTAGGGGCACAGAAAATAACACTGGGGAAGGTGACTCTAGACAGTGTAAGTTATTATTATTGGAGGAACCATCAAAATGTTACAGATAAAAGCTGATTCATTTTAATTAAGGATACGAGAAATTTGCCTAGGTGACCATCAGTAAAGGAGTGAATCAAAAAACTGGTACATTTAGACAATGGAATACTATGCAGCAGAAAGAAAGAAGGAACTCCTTCCTTTTATGACAGCATGGATGGAACTGGGGGCTATTATGCTGAGTGAAATAAGCCAGTTGGTGAAAGACAAATACCATATGATCTCACCTGTAAGAGGAAGCTAATGAACAAATTAAACTAACAAACAAAATAGAACCACCAGCATGGAAACATGGAACAGACTGAAAGTGACCAGAAGGGAGGGAAGAGGGGGATAATGGTGGAAAGAAGAGGGACAGGGATAGCCAATCTTTTGGCATCTCTGCGCTACACTGGAAGAAGAGTTGTCTTGGGCCACACATTAAATACATTGCAACAAGTAATCACAAAAAACCCTCGTAATGTTTAAGTAAACTTGTGATTTTGTCTTGGTCTGAATTCATAGCCATCCTGGGCTGCATGTGGCCCATGGGGCTGCAGGTTGGACACCCCTGGTAGACAAAGAACATCTATGAATGACCCATGGACATGGACAACAGGGTGGGGATGGACTGTGGGGGAAGAGGGGTGGGATGTGTAGAGGAGGGCAAAGAGGGAAAAAATTGGGACAACTATAATAGAATAACAATAAAAATGAGTTAATAAAAAAATTTAAGTGAAAAAAATAATAAACATGATGCTAAGAAAAATAAAAAAAGACTTTGAAAAAGCCTGTTCAATAGTTTCTCCAAATTTTGGTAGGAAGGAGGGGCAAGAAAATAAAAGAAGTTCCCAGGTAGCTTTTGACACCTTTTTGTGTTGTTGAAGAAGAAGCAGCCCTCTCCAGAGCGTCCCTAGCATCCGATCCTGTGTATGGACCGTGCCCCCACAGGCCCATCAGCTTTCATGTTTACTGATACCATTGTTAAGCTTTGGTTATTCAGTTTGAGTCTCTAGTAAGAGGAACGCGCAGATCTTGGCCACAGTCCAGAGCAGAGCAGTAAAAATAGTACTGTGAGAAAAGAATATCAAATCACTTTGTCTGAAACGTAGGCTCATACGTGACATAACTGCCTTTCGGGGTTGAAGAGATATCACTCTTCCACTGGAGTTCATCTCCATTTTGGAAAACTGAAAGGAAATATCACAACTGGACATATTCAAGTTAAGCCTACTTGTGGTTAGATTTTTGGAATAGAGTAATTTGAAAAACAAATTCCCAACTTGCCAATAATTATCTCCAAAATACCTTTTAATTCTTTACCTGTTTTTTTTTAAATTAGCCAATCACATATTGTATTTTTGTAAACAATGCCAGGGACATGCATAATTTTATTAGACTATGTAAGAAGTCTAAGATGTTACCTTACTATTATTTTTGTCTCTCAAACTGGCTACTTTAAATATGAACATTCCTGTGTGTTTGCTTCATATGTTTTGAAATACTCTATTGCATTTCTTTGATTGAACTTATTCATGTGGCATTTCCTAAAAGGGACTTTTAAAGCAATGCTGGTTTCATTAGTTATTTCCTCAGGTTTGCAGATTTCATGTGAGAAAGGTTCAGTACGAGTCACCTCTCCATGAGAATCGTAGTCATAGCTTGTCTTCTGTAACAATAATACCAACAATCGCTAAGAAATTCTGATGCCTTTTCTTTGTTTACCAATTTTAAGATCATCACGCATACTCTAATGCATAATTATAATTATGCATTCATGATGTTACTTGTGCTGGCTTAACTCAGAAATAGTGCGAAGCGGCTAATCTCCAAGCTACAGGCTGCTTCCGTCACTTAGATTCCGATCAGAGCTGTTTGTTGAGTCTTATTGGAACGTGCACCCTATCTGCCCCAGCCCCACTGCCGAACCCTTCATTTTATCACTCATCTCACACCCTGCCCTCTCTCCTTCCCCCCAGATCTTTGCTTTTAAGACAGGAAAACTACAAGATAATTTGCTTTTGTTGCATATGTTTAGTCCAGTCAGAGTAATCACGTGAGGGGGGGTTAAATCAACCATTTTATTTGTAATCCACATTTAGAATTATATATGTTACAAATGAAGGCATTGTATGATTTCCCATGCTTGAGATTTTATTATCAACTGGCTGTATCGTTGCATTTATTTTAGTGTAGTTTAAACTGGTCTAGTGCAAAGCTACCAAACTTTCTTCCACATGTTGCAGAGTAGTGTAATTTTTGGCCAAAATGGAAGTTGGTCTAGGTATCTTGTATGTGTATGCTTATCAGCAATTGTGAAGTATTGACTGAGTCACTATGGTAGAGAAGATGCCTTCTGCCACACTGTGAAGGATAGTAACAAATCTTTAGTAACATTAAAAAAACTCAGCGCCTTGATGATTAGAAACTAGAACTTGGATCAGTCTGTAACAGCACAGCATGAAAATATATGTTCAGGCTATTGCCTTATCTAGGGGGGCACAGTTGCAAAACAGATAGGACACAGAGCAGTAAATTAAGGCATTCTATTCTGCATACTTCAAGAGAAAGAGCAAACTCCATTTAGCTTTTTCTTTCTGCAAAGGTGATTTAGGGAAAACCCACTCTAGTGTGAATTGTGGACATTGTTTTGTGATTCTCAAATGTAACAGAGAAGAGCCTCATCCAAGAGTACAAATGGAAGTACATGTGTTTGTTGAAAGACTTTGTTCCTAGCTGGTGGAGCACCACTGTGTCATTTCTTTAATATAGTTATAGCTTATTTAAATTTCTAAATATTAAGGGACACCATGAAACTGTTTTTCACACGAAGAAAGTGGAGCACAGATTTTAAAAGGCTGAGTGACACAAGACAAGTCTGTTTTAAGAGTTTCTTCTATTTAGAGTACTCGATGTCCTAGCACCAGAAGGCGCCCCACAAGTCCTGGAGTTCCGGTCTTTTATAAATGAGGAAAATGGCCAAGGAAGTGATGTGTTTTGAATAAGGTAATCCAACCATTTAATGACAAAGTCTGAACCAAACCTAAGTGTAGTGAATTTTCAGGTCATTAAAAAATATATATATATGCAAGCAGCATACTAGCATGAGATCAGAACCATTGAATACTACGGACAGGGCCATGTTTTTTATAATCATTGGGGACAGTACTATGTGTTTGCTTTTGTTTGGTTGTAACTGACAAATGAGACATGTTTAAGAGTTTAAAGAAATAGTTAGGGCTATGATATTTAAATTTAAGGCTTTGTTCCAGCATAGAGTGAAGAAAAATTTTCATATTCTACAATATTTGGACTAGCTCAGGAATTTCCAGTTTAGAACCCAAGGTAGGGAATGGTATAATTAGAAACTCAGTGTCCAGGGTCTTTTCAAACTATTTCCCAGATGTCCTACAAACAAATATTTAGATCTTGTACTGAAATCTGTAGGTAAAAAATTTGGAGTAATTTAGATGGAATAAATTATTTTATAACCAGTAAGTAGAACTTTTCAACATGCTAGATTGAATTTTATTCAACCAACATTAAGTTGCCATTATAATTATTTCATTGTGCTGGTAGTGATGAGGTTGTCTCCCTAGTGGCCAGTCTGTTGATAAAAAGTAAAAAGGTTGCTGAAAATAATAAAATCTCTAACATATTTATGGTCTGCTATATTGATCCTTCTGTTAATCTCTGGATATAATAAATTAAACAGGCACAAGACTTTTCACAGCTACTTAACTATTTCTTAAATCCCCCCCATTTCCCCAAATTGATATGTGTAATAATGATCGAAGAACAGTTAGTATTTCTCAGGTATTGGCCTAAGTGATTTATAAGTATTAATTAATTGCACCTTTGGAATAGCCCCAGGAGGTATTATTATCCCCATTTTACGGATAACAGAACTGATGCAAGAAAACGGGAGCTAGGAGCCACTTGACCAAGCTCACACCATAGATGAAGAGCAAAGGCTGGACTTAAATTTAAGCAGCCTGAGTCTAGAGCCCGTGGTTTTGCCCCTGTAGGAATTGCTTCTCTCTTAAGTCTGTAGTATATGAACTGAGGTTTCTGCTTCTTTTCCTCATCATACTCATCACATTGGGGGAAAATATTGTGAGAATGCCATAAATAATATTTGAGTCAAAGTAACTATCTTTTTAGTCACAAAATAGTCACCGGGTTGTAAGGTATGTACAACGTAGGGGATAGCCAATAGTATATGATGGTGCCCGGCAGGCTCTTGAAATGTCAGGGGGAACCACTTTGCAAAGTATATGATGGTCTAACCACTATGCTGTATGTCTGAAACTAATATAAAATAATATTGAATGTAAACTGTAATTGAAAAGTGTATTTTTTAAAATACCGCCTTTTTTTCACCTCTGCACTGTTTTCACCCAGTGCTTTTACTGAAGCTTTGTCTTCACTTCTCAGTTTGACCTTGACCTTCTGCTGGCAGGTGCAGCTTCTTGATCCAGTCTACCTGTAAGCATTTCAATGTAAACTGAGGAACGTGCTAACTAAACTTAGACTGGGATATTTCTTCAGTGGAGGATCCTCCGAGCCAAGACTATACCTTGCAGTTTAGCTTCCTGAAGTGGGTGTATGCAGGGGTTCTGAAGAGTGGAATTGACCAGTCAGGCATGAAGGCCTGGATGGATGGCCAGAAGTCTTCTGATGAGGCTTTACTATATCTGCTGACCAGTCGGACACCAAGAGAATCCAGTTTTTTCATTTGTTCTTGTGTAATCAGTGCTGAATTGAGTGAAACTTAGCCTAAAGGCATTATGGATCTCATTATGAATTTTGCTTATGACTGGAAACACTTATAGGCTACTTTTTATCTGTGGTAAGCTATAATTATTTCTACAGGTATAAAAATGCCTACAGTCATAAAAAATAAAAATATTAAAAAGTATTGCCAGTTTTTCAATATTTTTATGTTACTAACTGGACTACACTCAGTTCTATTACTCTTACGCCTACTAGATGTTTGACGTTGATGTTTGGAAACTCAACTAAATTTTTAAGAGCCCAAGTTGTGCAGATGTGAGAACTAATTCACTGAAAGCTATAAATTTCACAGTTCAGAAAACTCTGAAGATTATTAATGAGACACCATGCAATTAGCTACCCAACGTGCAGCTAAGAATCGTGCATAATGTAAAGCAGCGACTGCTACCCACTGACTCACGGAAGGTCGTTGCAGCTAGTGTCGTGGACATGAAGGGTTGGTAGGTACCACCATTCCTAAGGAGATTCCTTCTGCTTTAACACCGTGGGAGGAGTTTTGTTTCTAGCAGTGTGAATTTGCACAAGTCGTTTAACATTTTAGAGTCTCCATTTTTACTTACACAAAGTGGGCGTGACAATGTATTTCTCATAGACTTGTGGAAATTAATTTTACAAGTAATGAAGCACCTACAGTTGTAGCACATAGTCAGCGTGCAACAAAGTGTTCTAAATTATATATTAGGAAAATGGCGTACTTCTCTGCCCAGCCAGAATTCTTCTTTTTCTGCAAATATAGAAATATACTTTTTTAGGAGTGTTAGAAACATAATTCAGACACTTGCGAAGAATAACGTACTTGGTACTGCTTTAAGCCCATTATATACACTAACTCATTTAACCCTCCATTTTGTGACATAAGTACTTTTTTTGTCTGTATAATTACAGTTGTCCCTATTTCCCCCCATTACTCTCCTCCACCCTACCCACCCTCGCCATCCACATTCAACCCTCCCCCTGTTGTCTTTGTCCATGGGTCCTTTATGCACGATCCTAGATGGCCCTTCCCCTTCTTTGTCCCATTATTTCCCTCCCCTCTGGTCACCGTCAACTTATTCTTTATTTCCATGTCTCTGGTTATAGTTTGCTTGCTAGTTTGTTTATTGTCCTTCTTTCAGAAATAAAGAAACGGAGACGCGGTAATTAAGTAACTTGTCCCAAGTCGTGCATCCACTAACCGAGTGGTGGAGATACGACTCGAATTCAGTCCAGGGGTGGTTTAAAGCACATTAAGCGAGGCAAAGAGTTTGCCCTCAGAATGGTATACATATAACTCATCTTGGCTACGTTCCCCACAGTATTTCAATTTTTGAACTATGTGTTCAATCTTTGTATGATATACTTTATGTAGTGATAAGAATAAGTAAACGAGTGGATAATAAACTGATGTTTGATAGAAGTAAAAGTGAACAGCTTCCCAGAATGTGTAGATGAAAGATTTTATGATTAGGTTTTAGATATAATTATTAAAATATAAGCTACATTTGATGGACTTCCAATCCAATTGGGGAAAGCCTCAATGTTTTTAATTTTAAAATTAAAGTGTAATCCTAAATTGCCACGAAGACCTCGTAAGGAGAGGCTGTTAGCCACTTCTTACCTATTGGTCTGCTTTCATTCAGTTGAGGGCCGTCAAATAGGCTTTGTGATTTTCAAATGTATCAGACATATACTTAAAATATGAGATTAATATTATTAATATTGATTTAGATAATCTGTATGTCATTTAGATGCTTTTCTTATCGATACATTGTGAGCAGCTAGAGGAAATGTATCTTTCACTTTCTGTTCTGAGAGTTTTCCATGTAGCAGCTACTTAATGAATACTTATTGAGTGAATAATTTCTAGCAAAGTATAAAATGAATATTTTAAAAGCAGAAAAACCTAAATAGATTTCTTAAATTAGAAATGATATAGAGAAACCCCAAAATAATGTTGATTAGTTATTGCTAATTGGAATGATTTTATACACGAGGCTACATTATCTATGTAGCAGAAATAACGTCTGGGCAATGCAGAGCAACTTATCCGAAGCTTTAATAGTATTCGCATGGCATTAAGTGTAGAATTTAACTCATGGTCTTTGCACCCAACCATGAAGTTTATATAGATATGTTGGTTTGTCATGTTAACATTATTTAAATATCCTTTCCAACATACCCACGGATGCTTTATTCATATTTTTATTTCTTTTTTAAAATGATATAGTTTGAGAAATTTTTCTAGGGGCAGCATTAATGAAGATTTATCTCATTTGGTTTTGATTTCATAGTGTATTCTTTTAGTTGCCCCAGGCCCATAAAGCTGCTGAACGAAGGTCCCTGTCCTGCACGGGGAGCATGGAGAGGTGAATCCATTTCATCGGTTGGTGCCCTCTTCTCACTGTTTCCCCCCTGAAAGGCAAGGCAGCGTGCCTCCGGCTAGGAGGGCCAGCCCCTGTGAGCTGGGCCCCCGACTTTTATTCCCTGAAAGTGAGGAATCAGTATCATCTTTCTCCATCTGACGATTTGGGGGGATATTGAAACCCACCCTCACGGTCAGAGTCTCACTTTGAATGTTTCATGTAAGTGTTTGCAATATCCTTGTTCTTAAATGTCTCGCAGATTAATAACCTTTGTTGGACGACACTGTAGCACCTTCCCACCTCTACTCACTAGTGTGCTGACCTGTTAACTTTTTGCTCCCCACTCTCAATAACTTGTCTCATAAAAATCTGCCTTCCCAAAACGTGCTGTATTTATTACAGTACCTACTATCTAGCTTAACAATTCCACCTTTTGTTTCCACTTTGAAGGGGGATACTTGCCTCTCTCCTAGTCTTCCAGTTTTCCCCTAGACTTTTTCCATCAATTTCAAATGTCATTAGCAGGTGTATCTTCAGTTCAAACTATAGATGAGTTCTTAATAATTTGTGGTACCTAAGAGTACACATCACAAAAACAACACAATTAAAAGGGACTAAACTTTTATACTTGGTTTTTGAACTTACTATATTATTAATACCAGGATTACCTTTTGGAGGGGTGCAACTGACGTTAAGATTGGAATGGTGATGATAAGGAGACAGTCGCGAAGGCGGATGAAGGACTCATTACAAACTGCAGTGGACTGACTCATGAGGGACGGGCACGTCCCAGTATCTGAGGATGGCCCTGCACAGCACTGAGCTCTTACTTCCTTCTCCAGAATGCCTTTGGGGTAGATCTCAGAGAGACTGCGGAATAGAATTGACCACTATTTTTTTATGTGTAAATAGGCCATTGAGAGTTGAGTGTATATGTATGTCTATTACACATTCTATAATTCTTTATACTAACATTTGTATTTGTGCCACACCACTCCCTTTGGTTTTAAAATACCGAAGTAAAGGACATTAGAATGGCTTTATTTACTGTTTCACCAATAAAAATAGTAGCATGTCCTTAAGTAAGCATAAACTCAGTGTGCTGTATTGTCCTGTGCAGTAGATCTCTGGGCTCCAGATTTGACTTTAGGCTTGATGAAAATTCCATAGTAGAAAGTCTTATAATGATATTATGCTTAAGCTGTAAGGACATATGAGATCATCTTAGAGAGAAAGAAGATGAGACCTTGAGAGGTTAAGTGGTTGGCCCCAGGTCACACAGCTGGGACCACGGCTGGCTTTTAGGATCCCTGAACCCTGCCCCGGGTTTCCGTGGCCGCCTTATGTAAGGGGGGCAGTTTGCTTCTCCCTTCCCAAGGTTTCGGCTCTGACACTCTTCTGCACATTGCACTATGTGCAAGCCCAGATATTCTGCCAGGAGCAAAACAACACTCCTTAAACACTCTGTGACTTTCAGAGCTGTATAAAATAAAAGGTTGAACTTGACGGTTGCCAGCTTGGAGGGAGTAGTTCCTCTTTGGCGCCAAATGTATGTGGAGAACAGATGAGACTGTGGGAGTGAAGTTGGCAAAAGAGAAAGAGAAATGAGTCTATTCTTTTTTTACAAAAATGAAAGTATAATAAATATCTGGATAAGTTAGATGTTTATTATTCGGTTTGAGATTCTTCCCATTTGGAAGTGAAATATCTGTGTCTTTAGGGTGAGTACTCTTGAATGATAATTTTATGTTATTTTTCTAAAGATCACAAAGTGATTCTTTTTCTTTGGAAGTAAAGGAATTATTTTAATGACCTATATATATCGAACTGTTTGTGTTCCCTTTCCTGAAAGATCATCATTTCTTATACTGAAATTCCTATATTTAAGCAGTGACGCATGTTAAGATAATGGGTCTCAACGATTTTGAGACCTAAAAGCAAATATACCTCAGAGATAATGGTTATTTTTTTTTTGCTTCATAGAGATAATGCTGTCTTTGACATAAGGAGTATGGATATAGTAGCCAAGAATTCTGTCATTTTATTTCACACTCATTTTGTTTTTGAAAAGTCTCTTATCATGTGTGAGATCCCACACAGCACAATGAACCTGAACACGTTTGTAAGAGAAGCTCTCTGGAATTTCCCTCTGGTGCTGCCCTTAAAGGAAATTTTGGAGAACTGTGCTCGGGAGAAACAATCTAATGAAACCTTCCTGGATGTCCATTCATAAATCCACTGTGGTCCTAATGGTATAGGGTAGTGGTTCTTGTTATATCACAGTTCTGATGTCTTTGTGATTTAGAACTTTCACCCATATTCTGATTGAAAAGTATTCTTACATTTATTTGAGCTTGACTTTGAAATTGTGTGTCTAGCACATCATTTTTTTCAAGCAATACAAATTTGATAATCTTTTATTAAGTTGAGTTGTATTGCTTTTTAAGCATTAATTGTCGATGAAATACTGATATGCGTTTGGGAGTTGTTGAAGTGATCTGTTTAAATCTGTTTGTAATTCATTCGTTCTCTTTCTCCCTGCCTCACCCCCCAAAAACCCATGCTTTTAGACACAATAGACAAAAGGAAGACCGAGGCTCTCACTCAAGGGACATCCCTTTATATTCTCTTTTAAAGTGGAAGCATATGATTTTAATGGAAGCACATGACTTACCCGGGCATGCCTGAATAATGTCTGACATTAATTAGTCGTGGAGAATGTTTCGGTGTTATTGCTAGGCACCTGTTCTTGTACCATTACCCAAATCATGCTGACCCTACCGGACCACATGGAGTAGAGTGTTTATGTTTATGTGAAATGATGCGGTATTTTCTGAAAGAAAAAAAAAATATTAACTTCAGTAGCATCAAGCTCAAACATTTACATGGTGTCCTGTATAACTTTTAAAGGATATTTACTAAAAGACACAGTTTTATTAGGTGGAAAGCATCATACTAAAAGTTTTATAGTTCCATTCATGTCTGTCATATGGAGACTACATACAGTGCCCGTAATTACTGAAAATAAAATTATGCAGACCCTTGAGTTGTTTGTTTCACCTCCAGGTAGTCGAAGGTTTTAAGTTGCTTTGCCCCCTTAGGATAGGCCGTTGGTGAAGGGAATTTTTAAATCCAGGTTCACCGTCACTAGAGACTTCATACAGTTAAAGGGAGAGGGATCCACGTTTTCACGACTGTCAGATTGAATTTGAGTTTAATTCCCATGTGGAGAACTCCTTGGATGCATTAACTGAAACTTTCTCTGTGTAAAATTTCCCCTGTGGTTCTGCATGGTGAGGTCACACACACTACCATTTTTGTATATAGAGGTGAATACTGCATCTGGGGAAGATTGGCAATTTTTCTGGTTGTAAGTATAAAAGTCTAATGTCTGCAGTAATTTGGAAAAATGTGTATGCCTACTCTCGGACATGTTGTTAGAGTTGAGAGAAGAGAAAGGCCCTGACTTGTTAAACAGCTATGAATTTCGTCCAACAGGCCTCTCAGTGCTGTGCACCTGCGACTCCATTCTGGAAACAATACACCAGGAGCATCTTCCTCCCATCCAGCCACATCTCACAGCATTGGTCTGAGATTCTCTAATGAGATTCTATTGTATTTCCTGAACTCAAGGCAGTGGAGGCCAGTTTTTCCATTAAATGACACATCTCGTTTTTTTAAAAAGGCTGTAGTGTCAGGCTCTTCTCATGGGTCAGATTCTCCTAAGACTTTGAGCTCTTCCGAAGCCTCATTTTGGAAATCTTCCACAAATATTTCCAGCAAAGTTTCAAATCCCTAAAACCACATTATGTCACTTGCTTCTTGGGTTAGAATTATCCTCTCTTCTTTACCTTTGGGCTGTCTGCTTTTATCTCCATTAACCTTTCGGCTCGAGTATAAACATTTATTGAAGGCTACCTCCTTTGTCGGTCCAGTAACTCCAGAGGTTAGTGAGAAGTGGATGCTAGTCTGACCTCTTTTATCTGCATTAGATGATTCTAATTATTCCTAAGAAATGACACTTTTGACCCATTTTGTCCTTGTCAAGTTTGTCTAGTTGTAGACTGTCTAAGCATGAAACTCTGGGTTCAGAGAGTGTCCAGGAGTGCAGATGTTTTAAACTTGCACTGTGGAGCCTCAAAAGTACACACTATTTCTTTTTCTTTGTAAAACATTCCAGCTTCACTGAAATTCAGGGCTCCGGTTATGTACCTTGAATTGATTTATTACTGGAAAAAACTGCTAGATATAGATAAAGTGCAAACTTGAACCTGTAAAAAACCCATGGGCTATTTCAATGCAAACAAAACATGATGAAAACCTTTGTATAAGTGAGAATAAGCCAAGCAACATTAGTATCACAACAGCTTTTCGCATAAGAAGAGTTTCTTTCTCATGCTCCATGATCAGTATGGTGACCAGGGCTTCCTCCTTACAGGCTGACAAGATCAAATTGGCGAAGGCAAGATATCACAGTGGTCCATTAGTTCTTATAGCTTCAATGCAGAAATGACAGAGGTCAGTCCTTACTCAGTTTCATTGCTCAAATGAAGTCATGTGACCATACCTAACTTGAAAGGAGAACCTGGAAAGTAGAGAGTTGTAAATAAATATCAACAACACTAATGACTACCACCAGGTTTCAATTGTATAAAGATTTTTCCCTGGCCAGATTGCTCAGTTATAGTGTTGTCCTGATACACCAAGGTTGCGAGTTAAATTTCCAGTCAGGGCACATACAAGAAGCAACCAATGAATGAACAACTAAGTGGAACAACAAATCAACATTTCTCTCTCTCTCTCTCTCTCTCTCTCTCTCTCTCTCTCTTCCTCCCCCCTCCTCCCTTCCTCTAAAAATATTAATACAATTTTTTAAAAATTGGATAGTGGTTTTTGTCTTGACTTCTATGCTAATTACTACAAACATTACCAGTGCCTGAGAAATAGTAGGGATTCAATACATGCTTTTTGTACATTTTTATTTGTTTATTTATATAAGTCTTCAACAAAAGTTTGGCATGCATCTATGGTATACTATATATTGTGCTGGCTGCTATATGACAAGCTTGGAGATAGAAATTATTTTCCCCATTTCTCAGATGTGCATTCTGAAGTTCAAAACCTATATCATCTGACTCCAAGAACAGTATGTTCTTTATGCTGTACCTCAACTATGAGGTCAATGGTGAGTCACGAAATGTTTTAAATTCCTAATGATAGAGGAAAGAATTATTAGTCACCACTGTGTCGTTTCTTGTACTTTAAGGCCAGAACATTAAACATATAATGATTTTAGAATGACAGTGTAGATTTGGTGTTATTCCAACTAAAAGAAAGTTGTTTTATACTTTTGAGCACATTCGATGAAGAAGTTGTCATTAAAAAAAAACCTCTAAGTCAGTAATTCTGAATGCCTTTTGTATTAGTTTTCTGTTGCAGTCAAAACAAATTTAAGCCACTTAGTGGCTTAAAACCACACAAATATATACATTAAAATTCTCTAGATCAGAACTCTAATATGAGTCTCTCTAGACTTAGATCGGTTTGTCAGGATGTGTTCTTTTCTGGAGGTTCGGGGGGAATTCATTTTCTGCTCCTTCAGTTTATCAGCAGAATTGAGTTTCTTAAGTTTGTAGAACTGAAGTCTCTATTTCTTTTTTTTTTTAATTCTCTATTTCTTTGCTCCCTGTAACCAAGGGTCTCACCCACTTTCTAGACCACTATGTTCCTTAGTTGGAGGCCTCAGCATGCTGCCTCCAAATGCAGCAAAGGCAGGTGGAATCCTTTTCATGTTGAATCTCTTTGATCTACTGTTGCCTTTCTCTTCTATTAATGCATTAAGGACTGATGTGTTCAGTCAGATTGGGTGTCTCCAGGTAATCCAGGGTCACCTCGCCATTTCACGTTTCGAAACCTAAATCATATCTTTCAAATCCCTTTTTCCAGGCAAGGTACATATTCACAGGTGTCAGAGGACTAGGGCATGGGCATCTTTGGGGACCAGTTTTCTGCCTACCACACCTTTTATGTTTGCTCTCTTTTCCTAACATCATGTGCCACCTGTATTCTCAGTCGGGTAATGCATAAAGATCTTGGCCTCACTTTCTTCATTTGCGAAATCAGGGCAGTTAAAATCATTGAATGTAAAGTTGCTTCCACTCTTAACCCTTGTATGAATCCTTATGGAGAGAGGCATGGGAAAGGGAGCCTAATGATCGATGTGGATATTATTATTTTCTATTCATGGATTTTGCTGGAGTGTAGATTTCATATAATCCTGACTAACTCTTTCCTTCTCACACTTGGTAATCTTCTTTGAAGGCCGTCAATCTCTACGAAAGTTGACTTCTTCAGAAAGAAATTGACTTACCTCCTCAAAACGGTAATAACTGGTCCCTTGAGATTTTTTATCTACTTACTTTCTTTACAGCTTGGATATAGCTTTCAGCAAACCTTTGGTACATTTTTGCCTTTGCTTTACTGATTTGGATTAAAAGAAATTGTTTTCTCTTCAATTTAGTTTCTTAGTAAGTTATATTCTACCAATACCCAAACATAAATGCTTTCAGTTTTTTAAAAGGTGTTATACCTAACTTATCGTTAAGGAAAGATATTATTATTGATTTTTATTTATGCCACAAAGTTAACTGCTTTAAATCTTATTTTTTTCACATACAAAGTGGAGAAAATGTTTATGCCTAACTCCTGGAGTTGAAAAATCAAAAAAAAAGATTCTGGGGAGGTACTTATATGCAACGTTTAGCGAGTACTCAAATATAAACAGCTAATGTTATGTTAATAGTAGTAATAGTAGGGGGAGTAAAAAACTCATGCCAGTTTGCTCAGGACTGTCCAGGTTTAGCAATGAAAGTCTAACGTGTTTGGAAATCCTTCAATTCCAGGAAAACCTGAGGGTTAATCACCATAGGATTAGTAGTTTGAAACAGAGCTAAATATAAATTAATTTTTAGGTAAATAAATAATTACCTAAAAGAAATTATTTGATCTTTGAGTTGCAATTTCTTTTTTTTTTTAAAGGTTTTATTTATTTTTTAGACAGAGGGGGAGGGAGGGAGAGAAACATCAATGTGTGGTTGCCTCTCACATTACCCCTACTTGGGACCTGGCCCGCAACCCAGGCAGGTGCCTTGACTGGGAATCAAACCAGAGACTCTTTGGTTATCAGACCCATACTCAATCTACTGAGCCACACCAGCCAGGGCTCTTTTCCCCCCTAATTCCATAAAGGTTTTATTTTCTTTTTTAAATTATATTTTATTGATTATGCTATTTCAGTTGTCCTGAATTTTCCCTCTGTGCCCCCATCCACCCAGGATTCCCCACTACCTCGGGCAATCCCCCTATTGTTTATGTACACGGGTCATGTGTACAATTTCTTTGGCTACTCCATTTCCTATGGTGTACTTTACAATCCCATGGATAGTATGTGACTACATATTTGTACTTCTTAATCCCCACACCTCTTCACCCAGTCCCCCATATCTGCTCCTATCTGACAACCATCAAAACACTCTCCGTATCCATGATTCTGCCTCTGTTCTTCTTGCTTCCTTAGTTTGAGTTTTAGACTCAACTGTTGATAGATATGTATGTATTGTCATTTTATTGTTCAGATTTAGATTGTCTTTTTCTTAAATAAGCCACACTAATATTTCATATAACAATGGAGTAGTGATAATGAACTCCTTTAGGTCTTTGTTTGTTTGTTTGTTTGCCTGGGAAGCTCTGTATCTGTCCTTTGATTCTAAATGATAGCTTTGCTGGGTAGAGCAATCTTGGCTGTAGGTCCCTGTTTTTCATGACTTTGAATATTTCTGCCAATCCCTTCTAGCCTGCAAAGTTTCTTCTAAGAAATCAGCTGACAATCTTATGGGTACTCTCCTGTAGCTAACTAACTTCTTTTCTCTTGCTACTTTTAAGATTCTATCTTTATCTTCAACCTTTGGCATTTTAATTATGATGTGTCTTGAAGCAGGCCTTTTTGTATCCACTTTGTGTGGGACTCTGTGCTTCCTGGACTTGCATGTCTAATTCCTTCACCAAATTATGGAGGTTTTCTTTCATTATTCTTTCAAATTTCTTGCTCTTTCTCTTCTCCTTCTGGCACTCCTATGATGCGAATGTTGGACCTCTTGAAGTTGACTCAGAGGCTGCTTATTTGGATTATTTTGCTTTTTTGGATTATTTTGCTTTCCTGTTCTGATTAGTTGTTTTTTGCTTCCTTATGTTCCAAATCATTACTTTGATTCTTGGCTGTATCCACTCTACTATTGTTTCACTGTAAATTGTTCTTTATTTCAGTTAGCGTATTCTTCACTTTTGACTGGATTTTTTTATGCTGTTGAGGTCCTCAATAAGTTCCTTGAGCATTCACATAACCAGTGTTTTAAACTCTGCATCTCACAGATGGCTTATCACCATTATATTTAGCTCTTTTTCTGTAGTTTTGATCTGTTCTTTCATTTGGGCCGTGTTTCTTTATCTCTGTGTTTGTTTCTATGTATTATGTAGAACTTCTTTGATTCTGTATCTTGGTAGTGTGGCCTAATGTAGTAGGTGTCCTGTAGCACAGCCTCCCCTGTCACCCATGCTGGGTACTCAAGGTTCACCCTTTGTGAGGGAGGCTGAGTACACCCTCCTCTTGTAATTGAGCCTTGATTGCAGCTGGTAGGTCAATGGGAGGGATTTACCCAGGACGGTCAGCTGGGAGGACTAACTGTGACCACTGACCACCACCTTCTGCCCTCTGTGGAGGATCAGCTGTGCAGCGTGGGTGGTGGTGCTCTGATGTGGTCTGTAGTTGCCGGGTGTTTCCTGGGTGCTGCAGGGCAAGGTCAGCCCTCTGTGTTTTGCCCTGGGTCATCCTGTCTGAGCTATAAAACAATCCGAGATGGCTACTACTTGTGCTGGGCTTGGATATTCCCAGGTGAAGCCAAGCTGTGAATCTAGGCTGGCTGCTGCTAGTGCCATGCATGCCTGGGGCTCACTGAGGTCAGCTGCTGCTTGTTTGGGAAGAGTTAGGAAGTTGTGAAGCATGAGCTAAGACCAACCATTCATATGGAAAAGCAGCTTTGGGTGGGCCATAAGTTGGATGGAGCAGAGTCTCAGGGAGATCTCCAGGGCAGGACAAATGATATTAGCCAAGTTGATGGAGTCTCAGGTATGGTACTAGCTTGCTGGCTCTGTGGGAGGTGGATTCAGAAAAGGGACACTGGCCTCTTCTTGCCTTGGTGCCAGCCACTTAGTTCCCCCCTGTATGCTGCTGGTGCCTTTCAAGCTGCTATCCCTGTGCTGAAACTCAGAGGGAGCGAGTCTGTATAGGTGAGTCTGTGTGTGGCTTTTTTAAAAGGAACTGCTTGGGGCTCCAGAAGTCTTTTCCACCAACTCAGTCCTCACTGGGTTTTTTTTTTTCAGCCAGAAGTTAGGGGGACTTATCTTCCAGGCACTGGAACCCTGAGATGGGGGGCCCTGGTGTGGGGATGGCACTCTTCACTCCCAGGATATCACTCCTGAATTTTTATACATCACACATTGGATGTGAGTCCAGCCTGTTCCATGTTTGCGCCCCTCCTACCAGCCTGGATGGGTGTGATTTCTTTAATTCCGTAGTTGTCAGATTTCCATTCAATTTGATTTCTGATGCTTCTAAATGATGGTTGTTCTATATTTTGTTGTAATTTTCATGTGGTTGTGGGAGGAAGTGAGGTATGTCTCTCTATGCCACCATCTTGACTGGAAGTGAGTTGTAATTTCTTTGTCCGAAAATATGTATGAAATAATAGAACACTTATCCTTTCTGCTTAAGCCTTCTTTACTGGCTTTACTCTGCTTAGCAATTTCAGCACAAAAGGTTCTGCTTGATAGGAAGAGGTCCTTCAAGATCTGTTTATAACCTGCCCTTCCTTCCTCTTATCAATAATGATAATAATAATATTGATGATGATGATGACAGCCAGTGCCTTCCTAGTGCTTTCTGCATGCCAAGAACAACCCTGAAGACTTTATAAGAACCTAAAATAAAGAGTCCCAGAACTACTCATCATTTTCTGTACACGTGACTCTCATATTCAGACTATGGCCAGGATATTACCACCAATTGTAAATTCTTCCTGTATATCCATTAAGGTCCTGCCTGAAAGTCACCTCCTCTACGAAATCCTCCCAGAATCCACAGTACAGGAGTGTGTCTCTTGCCCTTTACTGATCCACAATTTACTCATGATGGTGCGCTCCCTACTGTGCTACTTTTTGCATTATATCAAAAATTTTTTAACATATCCATTTCTTTCACACACACAAAAATGCCTGTTCATATTTCTAGCACCAAGCATTGGACTGGGTTGATTGGTTGTTTGTGGAGTGAATGGAAGATCAATTGATTTACTTTATACTAAAAGATTCCCTAAAGAATTTAAGCAATCAATAGCTATTTTTCATAACATCTATTGAAAATTATAGATGCTGATTTACTGTATAGAAATCCATGTGGCATTATGAACTGTGGTGTATGAAGATTAAATAATTTAAAATGCAGATCTTTCCCATGAAGTAAGAGAACACAGTCAAAAAGGGGCCAGGTGCCTATTATTGAAATCTGTTCTTTAAAATCAGAAGAAGCGGATGTTACAAATGAGACCACTAAATCCATGCTACACAGGCTTATAAATGGGCTCTGTCCTGTTACTTGCTCTGCTTCCTGCTCGGAGAGCTGCTGACCCTGATCCGTGGACTTAACTATTTCCCTGGCAGGAAAGGGCTGAAAAGTGCCTAATTGAGACCTACGATTTAATTGGATATGGGTCACTCTCATTTAAGATAGAAAAGCTTGCTTGTTCTCAAATTCTATTTTGAAAATGGGAGTAAATAAAAATGGTCACTCAGACTGGTAACCATAGGGACAACTTGATAACATTTTTTGCCTAACTTGTTAAAAAATTATAATATAAAATTGCTTCTACCCTATAGGGCTTTCAGATAACCCTTTTTCATGGTTTTGCTTGCCAAATATTAATGTACATATTTTAAAAATTAAGACTTTAAAATGAATCAAAGTACAAACATGAAAAGTCAGTATTCTAGTACTTTTTACAATTGATCAGGTATACCACTTCTATTTTAATACTGAAATATTTTTTGACTTCTTTTAAAATGTATCCATCATGGTTAATTTTTCCATTGTATATTTTATGGTAGTTTTACCTCTTATAATACAATGATAACTCAAGAAATGGGTTAGCATTCATTTTTGGCATAGTTTTTAGTATGGCTTTGCAGTTAAAAATGCATCTGTGTCTCATGCATTATCATTGTTGTCATTCAGTGGGTGACCTGTCTTTTCCAGATTCCTCAGAGATTTGATATGGCCAGAGTACGTGGAACTCCTCAAGTGAATACTTGTTAATGCCAATTTGGGAAATTTGTGATAGCATATAACATGTGGGAAAGTCCCAGGCTGGCCTGAGATCTCTTTGGCAGGATCATATCTAGGTGAAAATGCAGCTCAAAAATTACCTTGAGACCCTCGTATCATGCTCTGTGTTGTGGCTTTATGATATTTGATATACAGAACATGGGCTGGTGAATGATAAATGTCTGAATGCCCGTTCACTGTGACTCATCGGAAACTAGATTCTTGCTAGGCTTACTTGTTTCCTCCCCAGTTTGTTTCCTGCTTTGTAAACGTATCAACATAGTTCAAGAAATAGTTCAGGTGCCAAACAGCCTAAAATAATGAGCCTTTAAAGCCTTATATTTAAAACGTGCACTGAAAACCTTTTGTCAGAATTACATCACTTGTCTCTCTGCGTCTACTTCTCAGATGGAGGGATATCATGCTTTACTTTCTCTGCATTTGAATTTAGTCCCAATTCCTCTCTTCTAGTCTCTCTGGAGACAGTGTATGGTGGATTATTAGCATTACTGTCATTTCAGTTATAGTCAGACTACATATCCACACTTAGCAAAGGGGGTTGAGTAGATTTCTTTATTCATTCAGAATAAATTCCTGCTCTAATATAAATGTTGCTCAGGATAGAGCTTTGAAATGGATCCTGATTCTTTAAATTCTTTCCTGTCTGTTTCAGGAAATAGTGAGATCCTGTTGATAGTAAAGTACAATGTGTCTAAAGTTCACTTCTAAACACTCCTTGCAATGAAAGTCATCTGCATTCTCTTTATAATTCAGAGCCACAAGAGATGTGTCTAATCTTGGAGATCTGATCCAGTATCATTTGGGGGGGGAATCCTTGATAATAATTCTACCATTCAGATTAGTGAAAGCAGTAAAGCTTCACAGCTTCTGTCGTCTTAAAAAGATACCATGAAACAGGGGAATACGGACTTGGATTATGGTTCAGGAGATTTAGTTGTTTGTAAAAATAAAATGATTAGCACAGCTATTATGCAAGTTTTTAATCAACGAAAGCAAATGGCATCTGTTTGTTATCATTTTTTCTGCAGAAGACAAAGGCTCAGGTCCCAATGGTGCTGACTGCTGGCCCCAAGTGGCTCCTGGATGTGACTTGGCAAGGAGTAGAAGACAACAAAAACAACTGCATTGTGTACAGCAAAGGTAAATGCAAGATCTTTGGAACTACTGAAAGCTGAGCATTGCTAAACCACGTCAAACGAGCTGGAATGGGGACAGAGAGTTGAATTTCATCTTCTCTTCCTTTTCCTCATATGAATCCCTTACATGTATCTGCAGCAATGCCTACTGTTTTTTTTTTTAACAACATAAAACAAAATATGTTATGCCATTAATTACTTAGCGGCATACGCATTTTCCTAAACTCTGTGCATATTTGAGTGGCTTGCCAGGTTCCTTCCTTGTGGTTAGTTTTTAGCAATGGCCAGTTTGATGAAATCCCAGATTCCTCTGTTAGGCATTATTGATCAAAAAGTAAATTCCTTGTGAAAGTTTGCAATTCGTGTCCGGGTATTTGCTGCAGGAGGCACTACAATCCAGGCTGTTCCTTGAAATCAGTCTGGATGGGAGGGTAGCTTAAAATGAAAGTATGGCAAAGGCGGGATTCTCCCCATGGTGATTTCTGAAGGGCAGGAGGCTAACGGAAAAGAGGAAGCAGTAGCTTGCAGAGCTTTGCCTTTGATTTGCTCAGTGTGACATCAACCGAGACTGCGTCATACAGCTACACCCTGGCTGCAGAGGAGCCGCTGCTCCATGATAGCATGTCATGGGACGGAATCTCCAAAACACAGCCCCTTCCTCGTGTGTGCTGTGGTTACGGGCGCTTTTCTCCAGATTCAAGTTACGGACCTGAGCTCTATACTTTTCCAGTGAAACCCCTAATCTCTCTTCTTTGCAAATATTGCAAAACCTTGTGCTTCTCATGTTTAATTTCTTACAGCTTTCATTTTTAACCAAATAGACCTACTGAGATCAAAGATTTATTTGCACATTGAACCTAGAAACCATGAAAGCATACAAGGGAACAAGCAAATAAGCGCCCCTATCAATGTATTAACATATAAAACACTAATCATAACATCAAAGACTCTTAAAAACTTGCTAGAAACAATTACAACTTGTTCCTATAATCATTACAATTTGTACACTTATAAGAGGATTGCCTTTAAACTACCATAAGCCTTTGAAAGTTGAAACACCGGAAAGAGGGAATTTGCAAGCTAAAAAAAAATCCGCACACCAGGATCTGATTATATTCCTTTCCCTTCTATAATTGCTGGTCTCGTACCCACTCATTTTGTAACCCCAAATACCTGTAGTATCCTGGTGGGAGCTTTTAGCTGGAAGACAAGGTAGGTTTTTTTCAGGATATGTCAATATAATCTATTAAGGTGGAAAGAAATAGTATGTATAGTGAACCAGTCCCCCAATGCCCACATTCAGAATGCAAAATACAAAAGTAACTTGGAATATAGGGTAAATTACTGGGAATAAATTTTTTTGCTCTACAAAATCTTATCTTTGTGTTGGCATTATAATATGCACTAAGCAAGGAAATAGCTGTTCTATCACAATCTAAATCCAGCGCATTTGTAAATCAGGCATTTTAGAAGAAATGATTGTTACATTGTTATGTAAGGAAAATAGTAACAAAATTGTAGTTCAATGTTTGACAATACTTTAGGTATTTGTATTCCAGGCTGGACAGACATTAAGCCTTCTGGCAATAAATTTCGAGTAATTCGTAGAGGCTTATTAATTAATGAATTAACTCATAAAACTGTGCTAGCTTTGTGCATGGATAATAATGGCCACCATTTATTAAGCAGCCCTGAATCCTCTGCGTTGGTAATCCCATACCAAATCGTATCTACTTCTCTCATTGTTCTTCCTTGCCTTGTTTTAGGGTGATCATTTTATGCAGCTAGAAAAAGAGTAAGTAAAAAGCAAGCTATTTTTCCTGCTTCTCCAACGTACTCTGTATTTACTGAGAGCAAGGACTGGGTCTCAGTCACCTTTCTCTCTTTGGTCTGGCATGCTGCTTATCCCCACCCCCGCCCCCCCAATAAAAAAGCACTAAATAAACCTCATTCATTGACTAGATAAACAAATGATGAATGTTTGCCAGAAAGTCTAATGGTCACTTCACATACTATGATAATGAACCATATGAATTCCTGCCATTTAATAGTTTTTAACCTACAAAAGCCTATTTGATATTGTTCACTGTACAAGAACAATTGGTATTACAGCACAACTAGCAGGGGCTGCAACGACTGCTATATATGCTTTATTTCATTTAATCAACGTTTAAAACCTCTGGTGTGGTCATTAAGACATTACTTCATTTTTTTAAAAAAATATTTATTTATTTTAGATAGAGGGGAAGGGAGGGAGAAAGAAGGAGAGAAACATCAATGTGTGGTTGCCTCTCACGGCACCTCCTACTGGGAACCTGACTTGGCCAGCAACCCAGGCATGTGCCCTGACTGGGAATCGAACCGCTAACCCTTTGGTTCGCAGGCTGGTGCTCAATTCACTGAGCCACATCAGCCAGGGCTACTTCATTTTAACAGGGCAAAAAGAAGAATGAGTAGGGTGTGTCATTCGCCATGGCACAAAGCTAACGTGCGCAGTGGTCGGAGTGGAGTTCATGTGTGCACTTGTCTAACTTAGGGTCTGAGTTGTACATTTTAGAATATGCTTTCTTCATTAGGCTTTTAACAGCTCAGTAAAGTAGGTAGTTGGGTTTTTTTTTCATTTTACACAATTTGACGTTGTGACGGAGGGAAGTAGGGTGGCTGTCCTTGGTCATAGAGAGCTAACGTGGAGCCAGATTTGAATCCAGGTCTTGACAATTCCTCATCCTATACTCTTTGTACTATGCGACCCCACCTTGCTACCTGCAACTGTTAAATGGTGAGTAAATCCTCTCAAAACACTCAGGCCTTTATGCCCAGAAATCACAAAGCGTATGTATTAGTGTGCAACTTCCTACAGTGTGTGTGTATCTTCTTCCCGATGGACGTGCACTGGAATTGGTGCTCTGGGCCCCACACTTGGGAAAACTCTGCTGTAGGCTGGAACCTAAACGGGCTTCAGAGGCCTGATAATAATTTCGAGAATTCAGATTTCCTTTGGTGGGAGGGGATCGCTCACCCGGAGTGAGTCTCCAAGTTCCATGAATTCCTTAATATTGTAGGACTGTAGTAGGGATCATTCGAGTCGTGGAAAAGGTAACCCCACAAAGTGTCCCATGGGCTCTGCAGCCTTTCTTTGTCTTCATAGGCTGCAGGTATGAGAGCCTCCTCAACGCAAATGACTTCTGCAGGTGAGAGGATTTAGCAATTTAGATTTGGCAAGTATGGACTTGATCTCTAATGTCTGAGACATTTTCATTACATGTATGTTATTTTGGAGGACTTTTTTGTTTTCAAGTGAGAGAAATCCAAATGGAGGTGGCTTGTGCAAAAAAAATGAAAGTGTGTGTGGTGAGTGGGGGAATGTATCTGCTCATACAACTGAGAGTCCAGGGATATTCAGTTTAATCCAGTTCAAACCTCGTCCCCAGATGTCTCTCCAGTCTTCTGCTTCCTCTTTCCTTTGAGGGCTGCGTTATCAGAAATATTCTCCTCATGTGGTGGGGGGCTCCAGACTTCTTCTACCAGCTCACCAATTCCAGCAAAAGGGGAGCTCTTCTGTGTTGTTGTTGGGACACATCCCATTCCAACCCCTAACCCCGTTAATCACTGTGGCTCTCCCTGGCTGACTCTAGTCACTCTTAGGGCCAAGAGCTAAAATTAACCTCACATGAGCCACTAAGATGGAACATAAATAGTTCCCCAAATACAACTGAAGTGCTGTTGCCAGACGCACAAAAATGGTTGCGTGTTGGGCTAACATTCACGCACCCAGACTTTCTTATTTTGTTTTCTAGCTAAGAATCTACATTACTTACCCATTCTAAGCCAACCTCATTATTATATGATTTGGCTCTCTGAGGTATACTTGTACCCATTTACAAAGAGGATGTAAAATGCATATGTGTAGTGTTTTTTAAAAATTGCTTTGACTGTGAATGTTTTTGTATTTTTTATGTTGTGTCAATAGGTCACTTAATGTGTGACTATGACCATTTAAGAGACACACCTCTTGAAGTATTATTAACTGTGGGCTAGTAATGAAATTAAATATAATTATAAAATTTTCATTTCCAGGGTGTTCATCAAATAATTATTATAAAATTGTATATAATCAGTGCTATCTGACAGGCTGCCATCATCTTGTTCTATCAAAGTAAAAAAAGTATAGTATTTGGCATTAATAGTATAACCTGATGTACGTTTTTCCTGCCTCAACTACCCCCTGTCATTTCAGAAAGTAATTAGCTCATCCAGACAGACATTGATGGACCAGACTTGTTGGGTCGTCTGTTTTTTCCTATTATTCTCAACAGACTCCAGATAATTCTAATTTACTTATCTGCAATGAAAAAAGACTAAAAAGCACTATGCTGAGGTGAGAGGGAGGTTGCTAGGAGTAGAACGCGCAGGGTCTGCTCACTGACTGCCGAGATCCACTGCTGAGCATTGGAGAGGGTCTTCTTTTTCTTTTTCAATTGCAGTTGCCATTGGATAATATTTTGTGCTAGTTTCAGTCATGCGGCATGGTGTCTTCTTTCCCACACAACATTCTGCTCTTTTCCTCATAGCGACTGCACCGTAAGGTGGTCTTTTAATACAGGAAAGTAGCATATTTCAAGTTTTATGTTTCTGAGTATTTAAAATTACGCCTTTTGCAGATGGGTTTGTTCATTCAGTTCACTTCAAAGGAGGCATAATTCCTTTCTTTTTTAGTTTTTCACAGAGTTGTTGTTTCAGTGTAGCCACATTCCCTGTGTATCCAGATTCAGAGAACAGACTGTCAATCAGAAGAGTGGGGCGGTATCAGGCTCACCCTCACTCTCGCCTTCACCACTGAAGAGTCATGTTTTGTGTGTGGAGCCACAGTATCATCGTACAAGACCGCTGCTCACGTGTAATGCTGAGCAAATCATTTTCCCTCTCTGAGTCTTTCTTTTTCTCAGCTGTAAAAATGGAGCAGCAATGGCCACCTCACAGAGTTTTGGGGAAGACGCACCCAAACACTAACTGTGTATGTGATTACTAATATTATATGGCTAAGTATCTTAGACTCGGTCCGATTTGCCCTGTAGTTGTCAGTCAGTGCAAATTAGAGGAAATGAAGCTAGGCCTTCATGTTTGTATCAAGCAAGTGTGCAAGAGAACATGATCATGTCACACGAGATGTATAGCTAAGAATTCCCTCCAGTCACGGGGAACCCAGAGTATCTGCAGAAACCTGTGTCACAAATCAGAGAGCAGCAGCCTTTGCCCGGAAGATATTATGGGATATTTTTTGTCTGGGGAACATAATATTTTAAATTTTTAATGAAAGTCATATAAAATGCTAGTATAAAGATGATAATGACTGTAATATTAACACTAATAGTAGCAGTTACCACTTATTAAGCACTTATTCTATGCCAGGCATTGTTTTAACACTGTACATACATTTTCTTATTCACCATTACAAACTCACAATGCAAGCAGCATTAGTCCCACTTTACAGATGAGTAAAGCGAGGTTGAGATGAGTTAAGTAAATAGTTCAAGAATATGTAGCTCATTCACGATGAAATTGGGATTCAATCTTGAATTTATTGTCCTAAATTCCCAAGTGTACAATTAGAAGAGTTTCGAAGATACGGTTGCAGGTTATTGCCCTTCTTCACAAAAGTGCATACGTGTTCGTCAGCAAAACTTTTTTTTCTCATTCCGTGGTTTGGCTTTAAAGAACAAGTGTTTAAGAACTAAGACAGCAGTGACGGCAGTACTTTTCCTATGACTCTGTCGTTTTTAGGGCCACAGCAATTTAAAGTCAGCTAGCAGACCCACCTCAGGTCATTCCACGATCGTCTTCAGAGTTCTGGTTTTTCTTGTTTGCACAGATGTAACCATGAGGTTAATGCAGTTAAACCCACATCGATTGCCTCCCTTGTTCAAGGACCTATACTAGGCACTGTTGAATGAATGACAGAAATTCTAATATGACCTTTCTTGAGTGAGCAACTCTCTGCAGAGTGACTAAATTGATCAACTTTTCAAAACAAAGGCCTTTTATTATAAGGATCCTTGCAAAATCTAGACTATTTTCCACTTTAAAATAGAGGATCTATTGCATGGTGCTAGAATTTTGAAATGATAGCCTTGTGTAATATGGCAGCCAATTTTTAAACTAGCCTATAACCTAATGTGTAACTTTACCTAAAGGGCCTAATTTCATATAGAAACTATATGATATCTCCTAATGTGATATTAAGGTGTTTCCTAATATCACAAGAAACTATAATTTAAAAGGGAAAAAACTGTGCTTAAAATACAGTATTTGACCATTCGGTAATTCGTGGAAAACGTATACTGTTGTCTAGTTTTACAGTATTGTGAAAGGAGGGTGGGTGCCTGAACCAAATATTTAACAGCAGGAATTATAAAATCATAAGGCGATTAAGTTAGCTAGTCGCGAATTCCAATATTGCTTTTTAAATGACTTCAGGATATAGGAGGTACTGAGGTTATTATCTGTTATCAGGAATACAGTGGAATTGTACAACTGGATAATAACCAAACAAACTGACACAATGTAAAATTACATTATCAGTGTGTTAAAACAAAATTGCACCCTAAAGGAGTCCACATGCCAGCTCAGAGCTGCAGTGTAATTATGCTTAACTCTGATAATTAAAATACAACAGAGATCAACAGAATCATTTTCATTAAGAAAATTATTAATGATGGTGGTATAACAGTAATTGATTGCAGAGCACCACAGGATAACGCGATGCCGAAAACCCAACGTGTTTCGTGAACATCTGAGGCTTTTTCCAGTTCTGTGCTGTAAGAATGAGAGGTGTTTTGAGGACTGAGCAATTTATTATTATGCCTGTTCTAGGAATCATTGGTCGTAAAAATAGCTGCTTTAGAAAACCACCTTTCTGAGTCAAATTGTCATATCTGAGGGGTTCTTAAGGTCAAGACAAGTGACCTCACTAGTGGCTGAGTTATTTACAATAGAGCTGTCTGTTGTAAATTGCAGCATGACAGCAACTTTAGCAAATATCGGGCCTTCTGTCATTTCCCTTTTTTCGCTATGCATTTGCTGTTTTTACAATTATGTCAGTGATTTAATGATGTTATTCCAGTCTGGTTCTGGTTGTACCAAATACTTTATGTCCCTAGTTATTATTAATGTTTGCTATGTTATATGAAAAAATACATTTGTTCTCATATCAACATTACTGTAGTTTTCCTTAGTGAAATGTTGATAAATAATCCTGCATGATAATACTATTAATTACCTTCGTGGATTAGATGAGCTATCCTATGTTGAGGAAGAAATATCCATAACTACCTTGGATTCATGCATGAATGACGCTTCTGTCTCTTAGGGGTAAAAACCCCGTTAGGATGTTGGCAAATGATAAGGCCTGAGAATATGTCAGTTTTATAAGTATAAAAATGAAAAACGAAGAGTTGGGTCTTTTGAGAGGTGACTCACTATCATTCAGGGATGTTCGCTTGTCATTCAAAGCGATGCTAATCTTAAAAGCTACCCCCCAAAGTATCTTTGTCAGCTAACATGGGTCACAACTCTTTAGGGTGGATTTTTTTACAGTAGTGTATTGTGAGTACTTCTTTAAAACAGTGTATTGCTTAGAGGAAACTATTAGATTATAGCTCCAGGTGACAAAGCAGAGTGTGAGGTTTTGAGCCTAGTGTGATTAAAACTATATTAAAAAGTGTATGCATCGGTAAACATAGTGGAAAGAAATACCTCAAAATTATAAAAGTGTTTCTATAAAGGTGGTAAGATGTGGGAGCTTTTTTTTTGTATCCCTCTTTGATAATTTTCTTTGCTTTGATTATTTTTTCTTATATAATTTTAGAAAAGTGTTTGCAAATGAAAATCACGTTTTGTCTTAACTACATGCTGCTCTTCTTCTTATACACCCAAACTAAAAGAACAAAGAAGTCTCTGCCTTGCCCACAAAGTTTCCCTCATCCATAGAATTTAAATTATTCCCTAGTGATATAATTATTTTTCTCTGGTATCTCTCTGAGTGTCCTAACACTTTGTTTCATAAGATATTTTTCCAAATAAAATAAATGTAATTGAGCCCAGGTTTTGTGCATGACGTGGCCCAGGTGTCACGAGGGATACAGAGGTCTATGAAACACCGCCCCCACCCCTGGCTTAAGGACTTATTGAAAGCCCTTAATTGATGCAGGTTGCACTATACCAGGTTCTGTCCCTTGTGGTCAAGGCAAAGTTGAGAGATCGTGTGGAATTTTGGTTGGCTATTCAAATCTGAATCTGAGTTGGAGAAATGGAAAGAAGGCATCTGAGGAGGCTGAAATCATGTACCCAAGAGCATACAGTGTTTGCACAAGAGTGTCAGAGCATGGTCTATGTAGAGCAGGGAATTTGCAAATGAGACCAGTGAGGGACAAGGCTGCTAAAGCTTCTGAGGGCCTGGTGGTGGGTTTCATTGAGTGCTCAGCCTGAAGATGCTCTCAGGGAGGCAGTGGAGAGCTGCTTCAAGTTCTGAGACCCACACAGGTCCATCGGGATTTTAGTGAAGACATGTGCAAGGTTACGCCTGGGTCCATCCATTAATAAAAGCAAGACTTGATCTGCCCTAGAAATAATGTCGGTAGATACACCCCTCTAGAAGATAGTAGTAAATCTTCCACCTTAATCCATTTATTACCTGACTCCCACGATTTTTCAACTCCAAACGGACCTCCTGTCCCCTCACTCCAGCACCATCATTTTCCCGTCCACCAGCCCCTCCTGTTTTTCTTCCAGGTTACCGGATTTACATTCCCGCCCTCACGATTCTAATCTCTCCTGTACCCCCTCACCTTGCTCTCTTTCCGGCGTTTACCGGCTTGACAATATTTCCATTCTGGTCAATCCAACTTTCCACATTTCTCTGGGCAGAAGTTGAAGTGAATTAATACAAGGGACGTGCTTAGAGGAGTGCCCAATTCATGTTGAGTGCCGTAGAAACATGTGGTCAAAATATAGCAAGTGAACCACCACCACCACCACCAGAACCCAGTGCCGACCAGTTCGCATTGCATTCAATCAGAGGTGAGTGAGAGCCCTCCGTGTGTACAGCCTGTCCGTAGAGATTTATTCTCCTCATTAATTTCCATGGTCACTGTTTCAGACTTCCGTCTCCCCAAATGTATAACATCTCTTGGGAGATGATGACCTTGCATCTGGTTTCCCAGAGAAAGTGGAAGACTGGAAGCACCTCCCGCCAGGGTGGCTGCCCGGCAACGTGAGACGGAGGTGGCTTGTGTGAGCACCCAGACCTGGCCCATGCATTCCCACTGCAGCCATTGGCAGAGACTATCAGCCTTCAGCACCTAAAATATTTACCATTTGGCCCTTTACAGAAAAAGCTCGACAACCCCTGAACTAAATCTATAGAGTCATTTCTTTGGCCGCACAGGCCCTAGATGATCTGCCTGGGGTACCCCTGTGGTTATTATGTTTACACCAGCTCTCCAACGACTCTGTTGCCATGAGATTACAAAAACTGTGCCTGACTCAGGCCTTTGCCCTGAGCTCTGTCCCCACTCTGCACCCTCTCTTACCTCATTCAGGACTCTGTGTAAATGTCTGCCTAACTACCCTGTCTCACTCGGTCTCTCTTCCTCTCGCTTTTCTCCTCTGTATGAGTCAGCTTAGGTTGCATATAACAAAATATCATAGTCCGGGTGACTTCAACAACAGGCATTTATTTCTCCCAGTTCTAGAGGTTTGAAAGTTCAGGGTCAGGGTACAGGCAATCTGGTGTCTGGTGGGAGCCCTCTTCCTGGTTTGCCGTGTCCTCACATGGTAGAGGAAGAGAGAAGAGCCCGCTCCCTCGTGCCTCTTCTTGTAAGAGCACTAATCTCATCATGAGGTTCCTCACCCTCACATCCCAAATACCTCCCAGAGGCTTTACTTCTGAATGCCACTGCACTGGGGGTCAGGGCTTCAAGATAAAAACCAGGGTGGGGGAACACAGAACGTTGAGTCCATGTCATCCTTTCTCATGTACCTTCATATTTGACGTTTTAGAACTTAGTGAAACATTTTAATGCCATTTTTATCCACTCCCAGAATGAGAGGTCTTCGAGGATAGGAATTCTGTATGTTATTTAGCCATCCATGGCAGTATATGGCACAGACTATGTGCTCATTAATAATTTATGAATGAATGAATAGATAAATGAATGAGCTGCTGCTTAATCTTTAATATGGAAAGCAATATAAGATATGCATTTAATAATATGCCCACAATTATCTCCTTGACTTTTAATCAATTTTCTGAGATGTACTCAAACTTTATTTCTTAACTTCACTGTTGAATTTTAACTATCATATTTATAATTTGCAAGAAGTCTTTCTTGTCCTGTAACAGTTCCTTTTTCTCAATGCCTTGCTCTTTTTATATGGATATTCTTTAATCTCTTAAAATAGGAATTGGAAAGGTGTTTAGGAAGTTGTGTGTCCTGTGCCGTGTTTCTTACTTTTTCTAACCTGATCTGATCTCTGTATTTAGTGTTGAAGCTTCCCTCAAATGGCTAGAGATCCATGAATGGCTACATTTTTTAGGATCCAAATGCTACAACAGCACGAACAGACAAACGGTGGGTTTTGCACAGGGTGATAGGATGGGAATCTAATGAGGTCCCCATATAACAGTATTTATAATTTTTTTGTCCTAGCATGATTACCTTCTCCAGAGAATGCCAGTCCCATCTCTGAGATTTGTGAATCTTGCAGCCAGCAGTTTGAGGACTTAGTGAGCAAAAGAGATCAGGTAGTGTATTGGGTAATTCCTATCTCATTTTTGAGATTGTGGATGTTCCCTTACTCTAACGCAGGGGGCACTTGAGCATCCTCCTGGCTGAGCCTGTGTCTCTGGATCTAAAGCCACTGCTCCAGTTCTCCAATGACTAAGGCTCCATCTCCAAACCAAGGGGATGAGAGTGTCCCTACAGGGAATAGCTGACCGTGTGTAGCTAACAGCTTCCCACTCAAAATGCCAGTCCTGTATGTTTTAACCCATTGTTCAGCCCACCTTTCAAAGCACCAGGTGTCTTTATTTCCTGATCTTTTCTGGATTCTGCAGAATAAATCTGCATGCTTCTTGTTGACCTACGGCTCTTCAGGTACTCAAATTTCTGCATTTTGTGCTCTGCTATGTCATCTTCATCATTTTCTAGCTTCTAAGATTTTGTTGACTTCCGTTGCCTATTCTGCCCTGTCTCTTTGCCCTCACCACCTTTTATTTCTTAACTGTCATGTCAGTGGAAGGGAATAGAAGAAGTAAACACATGCAATTAATTCACCATATTTGACAGAAGTCCTCTCTGCTTTCTTTCCAGGCAACCTTCTGCAGAGTTTCCTGCACTCCTTCTTTTGACTCCTACATTCCAGCATCTTCTCACTCTGTCTCGTTTCCAACTTTCTGGCTCCACGGAAGGGTCTCTCTCACAGGTCCTCTGTGGTTTCTCGTTGCCAGCTCTTCATCCCACTGGGCTTGACCTGATTGTCCCTTTCCATGCCCCGTGACAGCTTTCTCCGTCACTGTTCATCCACTAAATGTTGTCATTCTCTCATCCTTCGTTTCTCATCTATATTTCCCGTACATTGTCTCATCTCTATTTTAAGTACCCTACTCTGTATAGCCATATTTCTCATTTATCCTCCACAGATAACCTTGTACTCCGACTTTACTCATTTATTTTAAGTATTTCAAATACCCACTGCTTGTTTATATATTTCCTTGTACATAATGTTTCCTTCGCCTAATAAACTTCTAGTCATCTTGATCATTGCTAACAGGTGCCATTCAAAAGACTTCATATCAGTGCCTCTGAGCAGCCTTCCCTGCCCTGTCCCCATAAGGGAAGAGTTCCACAACAGCCTGTTCCTTGTCCCAAGTTGGGTGTGCACACCTCAAAGGCAATGAGTCCATTTCTCAGCTCTGTCACCCACAGACAGTACATAGGATACACTCACTGAATTTTTAATTATTAGTTAATGGCTTTTGTGATGCATCACTCAGCAGATAATCTCTACTCTGACTTCATGTAATTTTAGAAATTACTAGTATAGAGATCATTTGAAAATCCAGTAACTGAAATGCTGTTGTCCCCACATCTAGAAAATTCTGTCATGCCTTAGCAAGCTTTTTAGAGTGCTAGGGAATCTGGAACAAGAGGATTTCTTTGGAAATAACATATATATCTATATCATCATTGTACCACATCCATTAGCATGAGGTCATGTAAAAGAATTTGGCAAAATTAAAATCTACATACATGCAAAAGATGCTGTCAAACCACAGGATGTCATCTGACATCTTCGTACACCAGCCATGCCAAGACACTGGCTCACTATTACCAGGCAGTTCTTTCTGGATCCACATTTTTTTCCTCCTGTCAAACATGAACTGTGCCTGCCTACTGTTCGAAGCTCTTCGCTGGGGGAAAGCCGGCCAGATCTCAAGACTTTGCTCTGAGACCTGGAATTGGAGGCTTTTCAGTTTATTCTTGGCATATAAGTCAACTCCATTTTTGAAGGCTATTTTTAAACTTAAAAGGTCACCTTATATGCCATGACATACAGTAGTCCTTCAGAGAAGATATATTCTCATTAGGCTGTCTGAGGGCTATGAAGACTGTCAGACAACAGTGGGGTCAACCAAGATAGTATATCGTGGTGTTGCAAGCAGGAATATCCCAGCCAAAGGAATGGATCCGAAATACACACTTCTGAGTAAAAACAGATAAGATCTTTCCATCTATCTATTCATGTAGTTCTGTCTACTGCCCATTGAAATTCAATGGGAATAAATTACTTTGAGCCAGTTTTTCCATCAGAAATCTAGTATTTATCATCACTGTCTAGTCTCCGTTGTCAGTAAAGATTTCCAAGAATGGCTGCTCTTTAGTTCAGCACCCTTTACTTGGTGTAATCTTACAAAAAATAGAAGTCTCAGAGGCTTCTTACGAAAACAATATTTTCCAAATATTTATCAAATCCTTCTAATGAGGAATTTCTGGTTTCATAATGAATTTGATCCAGTGAGTCATATATGATATTTCTATACTCCTTCCCCCACCAAAAAAATACAAAGTTTATCAGCAAACGAGTAAATAATAATTTGGAGTTTCTCAATGTCAGAACTAGTTTCATAATGCAAATGAAGTCTAAGGATCTCAGGTATTATTTCTGCTATCTCACTGTGTAGGTTTCTAGATTTAATTGTGTATTTTGCGGTCAAATATTCTCACCTGTCAAGCCAAATGGCTTGATCTTAGGTCTAGGGAAGCAAAACAAAAGACTTATGAAAGATATTTAGACCAAACAATATTTATTTATTTTATGTAATCTTTATTGTATTTTCTAACATTACCATTAGTTCCCTTATACTCCCATCCCCCCAGCTATCACCACATTGTTGTCCATGTCCACGAGTCCTTTATTTTAGGTTTGCACTTGCATTTTAACTGGAGATACGGTTAGGAAAGATAGCTTTCTATTAGCGAGGTGGAATAAAGAAACAATGTATATGAGAAAATGGATGAGTTACTTTTTATTCTATCTTTGGCTTTAAAGACACCATTTCAGTTAACGATCTCAAAGGAAATTAAGATAATCATCTTTATACACATGTAAAAATGCAAAGTGACATTAAAAAGATGGCCATGGCATGAAATTTGGGGATTGCATGTTTTTCAATTCACTGAAATATTAGTTGAGGACCCACAATTTGCCAGGAATTTGTTAACTTTCGCAATATGTTCAAGTTACATTTTACCTTGGTGTGGTACTAGGGTATAATTTTGTCCAGATCTAAACAATTTCTTTTTTTAAAACTATTGGCTGGCATTTTGCTACTTCATATATGCTTTGCCAATGAGCGGTATGGCATCAGTTTTGTGGAAATACAAAAATCCCAAGCCCTATTTAGTCCTACTGAATCCAAGTCTGCCTTTTAATAAGATCCCAGGGATTTGTGTGCACAACGAAGTTTGGGAAGCCAACGTCTAGTGATTACTGACCTGACTGTCACAGATGAGTACACTCAGGACTAGAAATACTAGTGCACTAACTAATTCACTGAGATTTGTGAACTTACTGGCAAATAACGAACACAACTGTCCAGCATGTGAATACCATAAAGCAAAAATAAGAATGTTGCAAAATTCTTCCTGTTTGGTCTGGAAATACACAACAGCTTGAGTGCTATCTTTTTTGGCACACCCCCTCATTCCCACAACTGGGGTTAGAGAACAGAAAAGAAAGTGCTGCTGTACTCTGTCTTTAATGGGAACATTTATTGCTGTTTTTCCTTCTAACACCTACTAATTTATATGAAGCATTAAATTGTAATGCTCCTTCTTTTCATGGTGAAAATGCCCCCGTGTGTATGCCTTTAAATCAGTTCACTGCTATTTCGTAGAACACAATGCTAAGTAAGTACTTAGGGGAAACACAGGCCCCCTGACCCCTGGAGGCCTCTGGAGGCTTGCCTCTGTCCTTCCTGCAGAGCAAAAGAGGGGAGCAAAAGAGAAGGAAAAAAACAGATTTGCTGAGCCACACATTTCAAGTTGTCGACAACCCCATCCGCGAGAAAACAGAGGAAAATATATATGCTCTCTGTCCTGTCAAAAGGCGTTCGCCTTATCTTGAGAGACTGTCAGGGCAGGAACATCATGAATGGACAGGAGTCTATTAAATTAATAAGCTGCTGGATGGTGTCTGGAGAGTTATGATGCTCCATAAATCCAGTCTGATCATGGTGGACAAGGTTTAAATCTGCAGACTTCTAATACACATCCAGTTCTTGGATTGCATTTGAAGTTTGGTGCCGGAGACACGGAGATAGTCCTGCACCACGCGAATTAAGATTTATCTTTTTTTTTCCCTATGCTTTTTTCCCCTTCCACTACTTACAAAAATGAAAGCACCTTAGGGATCCTAGCAAATGTTACGGCTGGAAATGAAAAGAACTGTTGTCAAGGTGAAGCCGTGACCTAGAAGCCTAAAATCAAACCTTGGTCCATCTATTCAAGCAGCCCCGTCAGAACTGAGTGTAAAGGGTCCATGTGGAGGGAAGGAGGCCTGAACTTATCTGTAACCTAGTTTATAGTGACGCCTGTCAAATTCTCCTCGCCTGTATTTATGACAGAAAGAAAACTAATGGTGTCAGATCTGCCCAATAGTAATAAAAAAATCAGGAAATATTTTCTTCACCCCATTAAGTAAAGTCCTCTGATACAGCTTTTATTGTGATATAGGTTTATGTGAGTTTTTAGCTTCCAACCATTTTAAGCCAAAGAACTTTATTTTATTATCCAAACAAATTCCCAGATCAGCTATTAACTGTAGGTTGAGAACAACTTATTTACATGGGACTGATAAATAAAATCCCTGGAATAAAAACAATGGAATTTGTTCAAAGTGATAAAATTCTGCAAGTCGAGAAATTTATATTACACTAGTTGTAATGTCCAAACCCTGAGAAAATAGTTACCTGTTTATTTCGTCAACTTACAATTATTGTTATCAAGTGAAACTTTATGTTCTTACCATGGAACATATTTGTTAGAAAAATCTAGGATGGCAGACAATGCTTTGTTATAACCAATGCTACATGCCACTGTAACATATTTAAGTCACCATAGAATCCTTATTATAGAGCCACCCAATTAACCCAACTCTCTAACGAGGTGTTAAATCATTATAGAGAGTGTGCAGAAGGAGCAGGAAGTCCACCTGCCCTCAGTGCTACTGTATGGAAGGCCCTGTCCTGGACATCAAATCGTTAAACACTGACAAATACCCTGTGAAGGCAATGCCATTAGCCTCAGTTTTATGATGGAAACCTGGAGGTTTTTAGAGTATAACGAACTTCCCAAGTCACAAAGCTAACAAATGGCACAGTTCTAATTAAACCCATCTCTGCTGTTTGTCACTCATTCATTTACTGTCCACCTTTTTATTGAAGGCCTACAATGTACCAGGAAATTTTCTAGGCACGGGAGTAAACAATACAGACAATTATCCCTGCACTGGTAAGCTAACATTCTTGGTGAGAGGCCAAAAATAATCAGTAAACTGATTCAAAGGTCAAGTTGTACACACACACACACCCCTACTTCCTTTACACAGAGCCAACGAAGTAAAGTTGGTTGATCCTTTTTGGGTTCCTAAAAGTATCTGCTCTTGGATTTATTGACTTTTTTGGTGAAAAATTTTGGAATTTTCCCCCCATAAGTAACCACTGCATTTCTGAGCCTTAATGTCCTGTAACCCCAATATACTGCCCATTAGTAGGCAGAGATTAAATAGGTACTTGGATACTTACCTTATCCAGTTCAATTGTAAACAGATCTCCTCTGTGTCACTGTCTTCCCCCACCACAGCACTGTGTTCTGTCCCTAGCCAAGAAATGCCTAAGAAAACAGATGAGTCCCACACTGTGCCCTGCAGGTCAGAAAATTCTGGCTTTGTGGGGCGGATAGGAAGGGTAAGTCTTCAAGTCCCCAACTCTTAATGGGAACTCCCTGCTTCTGGTTTTTTGAGTTCAATCCTAGAGGCTGTGTCAACAGAAGAATCTCAGCTGCTCTCAAAAGCAGGAAGGAGCCTGTTATTATGTTTGCTAGTAGGACTTGAGAAAAGAATATTGAGAAGTTTTTGAAGATTTTTATCTAGTGAACATTCCAGAAGCAGCATCTCCCTGAAAGCGTGTACTTGTATTTTGATTCCAGCTCTAAGTCCTAGAAACGGAGAATTGGGGATCAATGCCTGACTAATAAATAATAGGAAGCTCTCAAGAAATACTTGTCGAATATGTAAATGAATGTCTGACTTTTCCCTTTCCTTCATTCCTGAGTTTCCTAAGTCTAAAGTGAAGAAAATAGATGGGGTTGGAAGTCACAGTCATGGATAAGAATGTATATTTATAGGGTGAAGTAAACTGATAGCTTTCTTGTTGGTAGTGCCTTTCTGTCCTTATAAGACTTTGTATTCTACAGGAACAGCTTTGTTTTACATCCTATGAGGTGTCAATCATATAAAACACACACAGCTACATACCTGAGTTCCACATCTAGCCTCCTGTACGGAGATAAAACATTTCAAGTTAAAAGGCCGAGAAAGAGAAGCTGAAATTTTTTGAGCACTTTCTTTGTAGCAAACCTTGTAATGTGTTAAGCAGCTACTATGCAGGGGTTGCTATAATTATTACATGTTTATACAGCTAGTGACGGATAGAGTCAGAATTTGGACTAATTTTTGTTCACAACACAGCACACTGCCTACAAATAAAATGGTGTTTCTTTCTACCCCTGCATTTATCTTTTAAACACGTTAAAATGTGACATGCCCATGAAATTAATGAAACAATTCAGCCCACACTGGCTTGCCTTCGAGCAGAAAAGAATTTATTTTGAAAAACACTAAAAGGTAGGACATAAATTATGGTATAAATGAGAATATAAATAAAACATTTTCAGAATAAAAATCCCAATGCAATTAATTCTAGTTTCCCTAACCTTGTTTTTTAAGTTAGTTGTGGCATACAAAAACATTGGCAAACAACAAAATGTGCAAATCCGTACAAAGAAGATATGAAATATATCTGTCCTCTCAGAGGATCTCCCACGTTCCCAGAGACAACTGCTGTTGATTTCTATTAACATAGATTAGTTTTGTCTATTCTTAACCTTCATCAGAATGAAGCCATGTAAGTGCAGTCATGTCCTTGATGACTTACTTTGCTCAACAGAATGTTTTAGAGACTCATCCATGTCATTTTATGTATCAGTCATTTTTTTTTCACTGCTGACTAGTATTCCTTTGTATTGGGATGCCACCTATTTATTTATCTACTCTCTGATTAAGGATATTCGGGTTGTTTTCTTCGCATCCGTAGCAATGGATTCCTCAAAAGAGGTAAACCATTTTAATTGAGAGAGTCTGGAAACCTCTGGTAACTGTACTCTCAAGTCAGGGGACATTTTGATGGAAAGAAGTCTGTCGGAAAAAGAACAACACGAGTCAGATTCCTTTGCTTTTCTGTATCAGTGACGGTCAAACCTTATTGACCCCAACCAGTCTTTGAGAATCGAAGTAAATTGCATCTCTAGATTTTCCCGCAGTCCCAGTTCTACCAGTTACCTTCCCGACTGCCTAACCAAAGTGATTCAAGGGTAAAGGAATTTTCCAATGGCCTTAGTGTGTGAATAAACATGGGATCTTTCACTTTTGGGGTCTTTATTTCTTTTTGTCTTATTAATTGCTTTCCACAAAGCAACAGAGCTATCTTAAAGCACTTTGAATCTCTGGATGAAAATAGCTAAAGCCATGGGAAAATATCAGCATTATTATATCAGTTAATAGGCAATTGAAGCTATGAAAGGAATAACCAGAAAGACAAATGAGTGATCCAGAGGTAAAACAATTATTTAAAGGAGAAAGAATGGGTAACAGTCGCCAGGGTTCTGAGAACAGGACTAAAATGTCCATTGGGAGGAGATGGATCTTAAAGGAACAGGGTACATTTTGACTCCGCTAGAGGAATGGGAAGGTGAGCATCACCAGACAATGTCGGGTAGCTCCGGTACTCATCTGTACGAATTAGTTAAAGCATCAAGAACAGTCACAGGACAGGCCTTGATCTGTATTTCATCGGTGAATACTCGCCATTGTTGGAGAAATAACATTTCTCAGAAACCCAATTGCTCAGATGGTTTTGAAAAAAGGAAAAATAAGAAATAAAACCCTGAGAAACAAGAAATCATACAGTTAATAGCAATGGGCTGCTGTGCCCTAACCTTCAACTCTGGAAGTATGATGAACTAATGCGGTTGATCTGTTAGTTGAAACAAATGTTCCAAAATGTTGGAACGGAAGCGCATGAGACATGAGGGAGTGAGCTGGTTCTCTGGCCAGCCAAAAAGTCCTCTGATACTAGAGGATGAGCAATTCATTTAAAAATACAAGAATAAATAAATGATTTTGCTATAAAGTGAAAGAGTTGGCATAAAACAAACACAATTCCTACTAGCTATTTATAACAAAGATTTTTTTTTCTTAGAAAGGGCTATGTAGATGTTTATATGGAGTTAAATTACAAAATGTCCTTAAAACTATAATTACATGATAGAATAATTCTTATAGAAAATTCAGATCTAAACTTTGCAGTAATATATCTCTTTAGGATTATGTTTTCATTTGGACAAACTAAGAATTTCAAGGATAAGGATGATAATTTCTTCAATAGTTTACATGAATTTAAAATTAAAGTATAAGATAGGAATTTATCAAAACATGCTTCTTAAAAAAAACAAAGATTAAGGACAGATAAAAGCTTTTTCACATTAAGATTTCTACCTTGAAGTTCTTCATGAGATAAAAGTTAAATGACTGCTAGCATGTATTAGAAAACATAACTGCCTTGGAATGGAAAAAATGTCATTTTGCTTCATCCTGATACTAACAAAGAGGTTGGAAAAGAAAGATAAACTCTTTGCTGAACTCCAGGTTACGCTTGGTATAAACTTGTCTTATGAATAATCAGCTAATCTTTGAATACTTCCTTGAATTAAAGAAACTGGAAACTGTTAATCAAACATATTTGCTAATTAAACTTTGAAGTCATCCTGGCATTAGACAGCTGTGGCTCTGCACTTTCGGGTGATGTTTTTACTTGTTGTTTTCATTTGTTGGACTCCCTAGTAACATCTAGCTTTGCCTCTAGTACAATTTTTCATAAGGGATTACCTTTCTGGAACCCCAGCCAAAGTCCACTTCAGCTGCATTTCCATTTAAGTATCAGAGTTTATGACCTTGCAGTGAAGATCCAGAATAGTCCACACTTCTCTTTCTGTACTAAAAACACTGCAGATAATAGTGTATGATAGTGTTGGAGAAGAATGAACCTCCACAAATGAATTAAAGCAAGATGCTACGGGGAGAATTAGGTATTGCACCTGTGCTGGAAAATGACTTTGACAATGATGAGAGTAGGTCTAAGCATACATATACATACATACACATGTACATGTGCCTGTATGAATATACACATGTGCAGACAAACACGCTCTTTCTTTAATAATAGTAGCTTAATGTGTTTAGCGTGAAAATAAAACTTCTGGTATCACCACGCCCCCTAGCTCCACATTAAAGAACTGTTTTAGCTTTGAATAATCAGTGGGTTATTTTGTGTGTCCTTAAAGCATTAGGATCTCTTAATTAACTCTCACTAATACGACATCGCATTTCAGATCAAGTATGGGACCAAAGAATGCATCACATTCTTGACAGAAAATAAATGACAGTCAGTAAAGAACATGAAAAACAGTGCCTTAAATATACCCTAGTGACCTCGTGCAGCCAGCTCATCTTTCCGTTCCTAACACCAGCTCATGGGTGAGGGACTAAACAAAGGCTTGTGTGTGTGTTGAGGGCGGACATTGTGCTTCGAATTGCCAAAATACGGAAGGGAAATGCCTCAAATAGCAAAACAGTGAAATTAGTAATAGAGGAATATCTATAATGCTGATGAAAAAGATTAATTCTAAATTTTATAAGCCTGCGTGAGTTGCTTAATAAACACGCTTTGAAAACCCAATTGTGCAAATGAATTAGGAGAAGAGGATTGCCTCTTGGCAACCCAGAGTATAAATAAAAACTGTGGAAGAGGATAAGAGACAAACACAGAAGGGCGCAGAGTCTGTATTAACAACAGTTCTGAAGTTTGGCATCAGTGGGGAACCATTTTTAGTTTTGTTCCATGAAGAGACAAATTCTGAAGGGACTCCCGTAGTCATTGGGCTTTTTAAATCTCTGTGAATGTGTGTCTGCATAAATCCCCTGCCCTAAGGACTCATGTCTTTCTCTTATGTATTCTGGAGACTATGACATTCTTGGTAGAGGAGGAAATTTATAAAATCCACCTGCCCGAAATAAGGGAGTTACACTTTCCATTGTGAGGCTGCAGACCTCAGGAATACATTTTGAGTGGTCTGTTGGCAGTATAGTTCCCACAGAGGCTCCAGGGATGTGCCAAGACCGGTTTCACTTTTCCTCCTTTTCTCTTTGAATCCCTGGGGGTCTCTGTGATCTTTTTCTCCCCGTGACTGGACTAAAGTTGCACAGGAGACTTGCACCGTAAAGACTGAAATGTTAAAGAAAGCTGCAAGGAACAGCTTTGAGGCAAGGTTTCCAGCTTTGTCATCACGCTTGAGGAATTTTCTGTGTAATGTACTGTAATGCAGTATTCAATGGGGACGCGTTTAATTGAGTTTTACACAACCCAGTTGGGAGTAGTGCTGCAAGGTAGGTGATGTCTAGGTTTTTAATCTTCCACTCCGGAGAGGCTTGTTGACGGCAAGGTTCTTTCTCTTTGCGAGAAAAAAAAAAGGAAGCCGGAGAAGTGATACATCCGTGGATAAAACCAATTGGCAACCCCCAAAGGAATGAGGGCGATAAGGCAAATCCAGCACTTGTAAGGAATAAAAGAATCCAACTGTTCATTTAAATGAGAAACAACATCGGTGCCGAGGAGAAGGCAGGGAGGCTGTGGGCGAGGAATGGGGAGGAACCCAGACTGACAACTGGAACCAGTGACGCAGGAGGAAGGAATTTCAGCAAACAACCAGGGGCTTGTTAGGGGGGTTATCAAGGAGATACCCACAAGGGTGTACTTTTAAGAGAAAGAAGAGGGAGAACAGGGCATTTGTATGGTGGGAACAATGAATAACGTGGCAGAAGTGAGTGGGGGGAGGGTAGCTATTGTCACAGAAACAGCACTTAAAATAAATCATCATTTTTTACTAAAGTCCTGACCTGCATCAACCTGGGTAAAAATAGCACTGGACCCTGTCAGGAAGACGAAATAATACCTTATATGTCAGCTCCAAGGTATTAAACTTTCTTAGCTCAGGCAGTCCATTTTCTTCCTTCTTTAGCAGCCGGAGCCGGGAAAGGCACGACGCAGCTGCACCCTTCAGGCTGCATCTCTGTTTTGTCTCAAGACTCCCGGTCTCATATTGCACGTCTACAGTTGGCCCAAGCAAAACCCTTAAAAAATCTTTTTTCAATCTTCACCCAAGGATATGTGTATTGGTTTGAGAGAGACAGAGAGAGAGAGAGAGAGAAACATCCATCTGTTGCCCCTACACACACGTCCTGACTGGGAATCAAACCCCCAACTTTTTGGTGTACAGGTGGATGCTCCAATCAACTGAGCCACCTGGCCAGGGATAAAAAAGTTTTTTTTATATATTTATTATCCACTTTTTGGTCCCCCGCTGAGGAGGACTATCTAGATAAAGAATTACTGAGTATACTAACATATTTACAGCACCTATTTAAAAAGGAATGGTAGGTACTCTCTCACTCCTTCTACTGTTGAAACTTTGGGGGCTGCCCCTTGCAGTGCTCTCCCTGTTGGGGATGGCTGGTTTTTTGTGAGCCTCCGAGCCTGTCCCATTAGAAAAGAGTGTTCGTGATAACACAGATTCCCTTGAATTCCTGCCCTCCACCTGCAGTGAGAGACAACACTCTGAGAATGTTCTCTGCTATCTTTCGCCAGTGTTTGTGGCATGCAGATAACTAATGCATTGTTGCCTGTCAGGATTGTTGCTAATTTAAGGCTGCTGACACAGTGCCTGGTAGTCTATTCTTCAGTATATTATGGCCATGGGAAGCATTGCGTTTTCACCCTATAAAATTAATTTGTTTTATATAGCAACTATCTCCAGGGCTAGGTGCTGGGAGTAACATGGAGAACCGTTTGGGCACTGTCCCTGTGCTCGGGGAGTCTACAATTTAGTGGGAGACAGTATAACAAGTGAATTACAAATAATACCGATAAATACAACATTTTAAGTGAAAAGTTGACTTGGGATTGGGATGTCGATAGTAAAAATATGAAAATAATTTTTCGTTTCATTCATAGAATTGACCTAACAGACCATTTGGATTATCTGATATAAATCACTTTGCATGTTACACATAGTCATTCAATAGTTGCTATGCACCTAGTATGTGTCAGGTATTATTCTAGAGGCTAAGTATGGAGCAGGGATCAAAACATGGAAATTTCTGCTCTCTTGCGGCTTAGAGCCTAGCATTTTCCCACTTAATGTTTATTGTAACCTTATAAAATGGTTATTATGATGATGATATTACCTTACCTAACCCTTATAAATCATCTTTCACTTTACAAAGCACTTTTGCATTTTTTACCTCATCAAACAAAGTCTGAGGACCATGGTTCTAGAATGCCCCTCGTCCTAATCTGATGACAGTTCTCAGTGACTTGAGTCTGCAGGGCACAAGGCAAAGTGCTAGGAATTATTAGGATAATATAGGGTGAAATATAGGGTGAGTACAATTATGTAGGTGAGTTTGTTTATGTGTTGGTATAAAAATGATAATGGTTGCACTTCGCATTGACTTTAAAACAGCACTGTTGGAGGGTTTTTTATTTGTTACCCTTCTCTGAGATAATCCCTAGTTTTGATTAAATCATAATTTCATAAATAAAATGATGAAATGCTTGTAATTGCTATCCAGGGATAGTTTTGAGATTCATTTATTTTTGTGAAGAATCAAAACCAATCCTTAAATGAGAGAAACCACTAAAAAGCCTGCAGAACACTCATTTCAGGGATTGTCTTGCTTCTCGCATAGTGCTAAGTATGTGGACTGCTGGCAACCCGAGGAGCCTGGGTTCAAATTCTGGCTCGGGTACTTACTAGCTGTGACATCTAAAGCAAGTTACCTACATTCTCTGGCTTGGTATTCTCAGTATAAAATAGGGGAAAGAGAACCTACCTTATAAGGTCATTTTAAAGATTAAATGACTCAATGTATATAAAGGGCTCATACCTGAGCTTAGCACACGATAAACGCTACATAACTGTGGACAAAAGCTGTCTTGAACAAGTTTCTGCTTTTATATCAGCATACAATAAGAATGTAAGCCATACGTAGGGAATCATAACAGTTCTAGGTTAAGGAGATACTTAAGTAAATTGTATTGGTAATTATTAATATTTGGACCTGGTATTATTTGAATCATCTTGAGGCTATAGGCATTATGTGGGTTCAACACCAAATCTCTAGAATATAACTGAATTTGGGAGATGGGTCGGTAACGTAGAGGCAAGCCCTGATTGGAGGAACTGCCATTTCACAAAACTGCCCCTTTGCTCTATTGTTTCCTCCTCTCTTTTTAGAAAAAGAAGAAATTGATAAAACACATCTTTTTCTGATATAATCCAGAAAGCAGTTGGAGTGCCAAATGACCAGCCAGTGTCTGGATTAAAAGAAGGGTGGTGACGATGGTTGACATTCGTCCCATCCTAACACACGGCTCCAACAAACAAGCAAACAAACAGAACCAAAACCAAAACTATATCTTCCTACCACAGTGATTTTGTGTGAGTTTGCACAAAAAGCATCATCTGCAAGATTCTGATAGATGTTCTGTTTTTCCCTCCTTTTACTTCCTCCGTGCCTGACACCCGCAAGCTCATACTTTGGAAATCACTCCGTAGACTGTGCACACTAGTGTAGCTGGTTGGCTCCATCTGTGGGTGGTCAAGTGGACTGGCAGTTCTGAAAGTGGTCCACCCACCACTGGGGCCCCCAAGATTCTTTCCAGAGGTCACAGGGTCAAAACCACTTTCATAATATTACCGACATGCAATTTGCTTTTTCTACCATGTTGACCTTTGCACTGATAGTGCCCAAGCCATGGTGGATAAAACTGTTGGAAGTTTAGCATGAAGGCAGTGGCACCAAAATGTACTAGAGTGATTCTATTTCCAGAAGACAGTGCTACTTGAGGATGTTCTTGGTGAAGCAATGGGATTTATTTTATTAAATCTGCACCCTTGAGTACACACCTTTTTAAATGTGTTGTGGCAACATGGGAAATACACATAAGGCACTTTGGTTTCATATTGCAGGACTATGGTTGTTTCCAGAAAAAGCACCTGTAGGAATCTTGAATGAAAGAAGGAATTAGCCACTTTTTTATAGAGTGCTATTTTTGCCTGACAGAATGCCTGACAGAAATACTATATTATTTAGATTTGAGTGTTTGGCAGATATATTTTCCAGAAATAAATATTGCTTCAAGGAAAACAACTGACAGCATATATTGCCAAGGATAAAGTCAAAACTTCCAAGCAAAAATTAGCATTTTGGACATTTATGATGTCTACCACTGTGAGTTTGACAGCTTTCTAGTTCTTAAAAACTTCTCTAATGTGATCATTGGTGATAGTTAAGAATGTGATTTTTGATGTTATATGATGAAATATACTGATATTTGGATGATTTGTATAACTCAGTAGACCAATATTTCCAATATAATCAATCAATGCATGATTCTAATACATTATGCACTAGTAAAGGATCCATAGATTCATTCAAAGGCCAACATAGATAAATGGACTTGAAGTAACACAATGGAAAGGTTTATTGATGTGGTATCAGATTCCACACTCCAACTCACCGCTAAAAAGATAATACTTGTTGAATTTTGGTGTCGTGTCATAGAATTCACAAATTCTCTGAAAAAGCTACTAACATATTCCTCTCTTTTCCAAGTACATATCTATCTACATAAGGCCAGATTGTCTTTATACATTTCAGCCAACACAACATAGGACAGCAGACCGAATACAGGAGCAGACATGAGAATGCAGCTGTCTTCTATTAAAGCCAGACATCGAGGAGATGTGAAAAACGTAATACAGTGCCACTCCTCACTATTTATGGAAAATAGTTTTGGAAAATAGTTATTTTCCACTAAAATTGTTTATTTTGTGTTAAAATGTTGTTTGTATTATTTATTTTAAAATAAATGAGTAAATACTGTACACATTTCTTTGCTTTGATTTCTATTGTGATGAATATCAACAGATGAAACTGATTTAAACCAAAGGTCTTTGGGCTCTTCGGCTTTTAAGAGTATAAGGGTGTCCTGAGACCAGAAAGTTTTGGAAACCACTGAGACAGATCACATAGGAGGGACCCAACAGGGGTTAATTCATGGGCTGCTCAGTTCAGGCATCAAGGCCCAGACAGGCCATTGGCGTGTCTCGGAGATACATACCTTCAATAGCAGTTGCCAAATTGGGAAAATGCTCAGCTAAGCTGGTCCCACACTACCCCTTCTGATCTTTACAAGCCTTTACAAGCTGTTCTCTAATTCATTCAAAATAAAAAGGATTTTTAAACATGTGCTGGCCTAATTTTAGATGAAAGTGAAATGTCAATTAAGAAGTCTAATTTAGCTCTAGCCACTAAATTAGCTTTTTCTACCTAGCAAAGCAGCAGACAGTGTGAGGCAGACATGGACAAAGATGACTGAGCTGACATTTCAGCGTGCTAGTTTTGCTGACCTGAATTTTCTTAAAACAGGAAAAAGTACTTCGAACAGTAGAATTAGCCTTTCCTTAAGAAAAAAAATAAATAGTGGGGTACCTTCTTTGTCCACATCTTTTTAACTTGTTCCTTTTTTTCATAATTATAAAAATTGTTTGTGATGGATGCCATGTTTATTTATTTTTTTAAAGATTTTATTTATTTATCTTTAGAGGGGAAGGGAAGGAGAGAGGGAGAGAAATATCAATGTATGGTTGCCTCTCATGGATCCCCTGCTGGGAACTGGCCTGCAACCCAGGCATGTGCCCTGACGGGGAATCGAACTGTGATCCTTTGATTTGCAGGCCCCCGCTCAATCCACTGAGCTACGCCAGCCTAGGCCCATATTTATTAAAGTAACTGGATTTGGACTTTAGTATGTTTTACAAGGTGCAGATGAAATTTTATGGATTTTCCCTCAAACCTATTAACTTTACTAGAGACTCAATCATAGTAAGTATTTATATGTACTTCATCTTCAGCAAGAAGGGATGTTGCATCTCTTATCCCCAAATATTGCATTACTCATGACAGCAAGATGAGATTAATTTCTTGACTAAACTTGATTCTAAAAGGATAAGAATCATATTTGAACTTTTTTGGGGATTCCAACCACCTCACAGAGTTCAGAAGGTCAATGAGCATGTTGTATTTTCAATGAATGAGTGAATGGGTCAGTTCCTCAGCACATAACTGACCGCCTGTTGTGTGGAAGACCGAGTTCTTTAAATATTGCATTTTTTTATATCCTTTATTCTAACAACCTCAGGACCATACTTGGAATGCTTTGGTACTATAGGACAGAGAGAAAAGAGTAATGAACTAGTTATAGAAATATACATGTGCTTTATTGTTACTACTACTATATTGCAAGCAATTGTTTTTTCCTAGTCTAGGAAATCTTTAGAGAGATTTAGTGAAAATAAAGACATGAAAATGATACTGGACTCCCTATGGATTAGACGATCTTCAGTAAACATATACATAATATATTGTAAATTTATTCTAGCTCTGTTCCCTCTAACATTTTCATTGCTAATGACTTAAGACATTTGTATTTTTGCCTCATCTCCTGGGCTTGCCCACTTTTGCATTTTTAAAAATAATGTAATTTAATGCTTACTTTAAGATAAATGCCTGAAAGTACATAGAATAATAATACTGATAAATTATAGAACACCTTTAAATATTGTTTTCCTTTGTTTTATTTTATCTCTATTTTAAGGGAGGGGAGAGAGAGTCAGGGAGAGAGAATACATGAGGATTGCTTTGTAAAAACCTAGTTGAATTAATTGCATTCTTATTTAGATCCATCAGCTTAGGATCAAGTTTTGGTAAATGTGATAGGGTCGGTAACTATAATCCTCTTACCCTCATTCAGGCAATATTTACAAATCTGAGTCCCCTCTCTTTTGAAGGGTATGGAAGTGCAGCTCTAGAAGCAAAAGTCTTACAGGCACACCCCTGTGTTATGGCTATGTCATCTAAAGTAACTTCATTGGCATTGTCCTTTTGCCACTCCCATCTAACTGGCCAGACGCTTTTTAAATTACTGGGAAGAAATGGTGAGAAATAACAGTGCATAAAGTAATTTGCAGGGAATTTCGAGAATGTTCGAACCTGTTTGATGGGTAAACAGAGAAAGTGCAGAGAAGTTAGGGGCAATGTTAGTAAGGAATAACACTACATTTCTAACAAAGGCATGAACCAAAATCAAGCTGAATTTTATTCTTTTATTATCCCAATAAGGTGTATTATTTTATTCTTTATCCTGTGCCTTTAAAAAATATTTACATGTAGCCTCAGCCAGGTAGCTCAGTTGGTTACAGTATCATCCAGCTATGCCAAGGTTGTAGGTTCAATCCCCAGACAGTGCACACACAAGAATCAACCAATGAACGTACAAGTGGGTGAAACAACAAATTGATCTCTCTTTTTCTCTCTCTCTCAAATCAAAATATATATATATATATTTACATGTAATATAAACATGAGAATATCCACAACATTTTAGTACATTATGAAGCAAAGCAATAAAGAACAACCATGACTCCACCATCCAGATGAAGAACTAGAACTGGGCAATGACCTGTTCCCCACATGGGTCCTCATCCTTGTCACACGTGCCTCCCCGTAAACTTGCCCTTCCCTAATGGCAAACCTTCATCCTGATTTTTTTTACACATTATCCCCTTCCCTTACTTTCAAAAATAGCTTTATTGCAGGTGTAATAAAGTGCTTGATTTTTCCTAAATGGCTTATCTTTTAGTTCTTGGATCATTCAGTATCTTACTATTAGAGTTAAGAAAAAAGGAGGCTACCTCTAAAATTCTTTGTAGTATGGATTTTGACAATCCTCTTTTTGAGGGTTGTCAGATTTACAGATTATTCCATTTACGAGATGAAATGAATAGTTCAACTGTTTTTTGTTTGTTTGTTTGTTTTACTTTTTTAAGGAGTATGCTGCCTGATTATGTTCCTTTTATCTTATTTTTATATATTTTTCCATTACCAGTTATCTTCTTTATACCCTCTCCCACCACCCCCCTCCCCTCAGTCACCACACTGTTGTCCATGTCCACGAGTCCTTTTTCTCTGTTGCTCAATTCCGGCACCCCCCAACCCCCAGGATTGTCATCCTGTCTCTATGAGTCTGTCCCCATTTTGCATGTTAGTTCAGTTTGTTCATTAGATTCCACATATGAGTGAAATCATATGGTATTTGTCTTTCTCTGACTGGCTTATTTCACTTACATAATGTTAATGTTTTAAATCACTGTATCCCTTTACTATATAAGAGTAATACCAATTGTAATAATGTGTAGTTGTTTGGGTCCTTAGTATATATTAAAGAACTTTCTCAACAATTTTTGTATTTTGCTTGTTTAATGCTCCCAGTAACCCTCTAGCAACAGGCACTATGGTGATCCCTGTGTTATGGTTGTGAAAACGGAGTCCACGGGAGACTGACTCGCACAGGCAATGTGTAATGGGAAGCAAAGCACTCGTGTCTTCACTCCTGTGTTATAGTACTCTCCTGACTTAGAATGTTATTCCATCTTACATTTGTGCCAAAAATGGCTTAAATTGGATATCTAACTAAATATTGTTTTTTAAAGAGTGAGATGTTTCCCCAAATTGATTTCTTGCACCAAAGATCTTATGTATTCTACATTCTTTTTAGAATAGTTGATTCTATCTCTATTGTTGTTGTTCCTTATTTCCATGTAATATTGGTTTGATTTTGTACCTTAATAATGTATTTTAACATATTATCTTGTATTATTCATCTTCAAAATTATTTTAGTTATTCTTCTCATCTATTTGTTCTAACAGATGAAAGAAATAATTTTTTATTTCAAAAAATATTTGATGAGATTTTGATTAACATTGTCTACATTTATATATCAATTTGAAATCAAATTTTAATATAAATATTTTATCTATTTAAACTCTTCATCTTAGTAAATTCTGATTTCTAACATTTCTTCATACTGCTTAGATATGTATCTTGTTAAAATATTTTCATGTATGCAGTAGTTTTGTTATAATAATTATGAATGAAATTTTGTGGCAATTATATTTTACTCTAGTAATAAACATGAGTTCAACTGATCATTCATATAATCTTTATCTTACATTAATAATTATCTAACTATTTCTAATCTATAAATAATTACTTTTTGGTGACCTTACTCATGGCAGTACAATTCTTATTTTGTTTCCTGCCATAATACATTGGCTACAATTCCTAGAAAAATTAACATTGCTGATAATGGGTTTCTTAACATGTAGAAAATACTTTTAATGAAAATGTAAAATTAGAGGCAGTACGATGGAATTATTTTTTACCTAATTGTTTAACTGAAGCCTTGTATTTCAAAAAGAACCAGACTAATAGATCAATGCTTGGATGTTGACTTTCCTACACTGGTCAGGCCAAGATACATTTTTCAGGAAAAACTGCCGCAGAATACATCTGTTCCACTGCAACAAAGAGAGTTATTTTGAAACTCCCATTGCTGTCATTCAGCTAATGGAAATAACACAAAGGGCAAATTGTTTAAACTCTTTACCAAGAATGAACCTACTATTCACTGTAGAGCTAGCAGAGACACTAAAAGAGGGGTTGGGAAGGGGAAAATTTGTGCCAAGGATGAACTCAATTGTAGTTTTTTATATTTCTCTTCTATTTTTTTAAAATACATATGATTTCTTCCTTTTTCTTTTCTTTTTTTTACCAACAATGCTTACCTCTATGCCTTGTCTGAAATTCATAAAAAACCAGTCATGTATTTTGTTAAAAATAACACCTCTTATAACAACTTAACAAAGATGAATTTCTTGGTAAACAAGTAATTAACTTGAAATTAAAGTCAACACAAAGGGGTAATCTTGAAAGTCATAGTCAGCAGCCCACACTATAACACATTTTAGATCATTCATGTGGGCATGGCTATCACGTACAATTCTGGAACATTCGGGTGATCGAATGGAAATGTCTGTGAGAACTGTGAGTGACTGTCTCTGGGATGCCACATTTTATGCCTCTGTTACCACTTTTCTGGCCACAAATAGAAAGGATAATACATTTGGGTTTAGTTCTTCATTAAAACAATTGTAAGACAGTGCCCACATGATATTGGAAAGCTGGTACATGAGGAAAATGAAAAACAACATTAAGGGGACAAACTCCATTTTTGTACACGTCAGTGTTCAGAGCCTAAGTTTACCGTTAGCCAGCTATGTGACATTGGACAAATTATTTAATTTCTCCCCAAGCTTTGCCAGGTTATTATGAGACAATATTTTTTGGTTTTGGTTCCATAAATGTCAGTGCCACAACCATGGTGGTGATGATGGAGATGATGATGATGATGAAGCTGAGGGTGATGACTCTGATGATACTTGAAAGTTCTCTTAAATCTGACTTCTCTTAGAGAGTTTATATTTCATAGTCTTTATATTTTATGTAAATATTATGCAAATCTGTTTTGTAAACACTCAGCATTAGTGTACCAGTTACCTAATTCAAATCAAATAAACCAATAAAGAGCATATAGTGTTATAGAAAGAGTACAGGAGATAAAATTGTGAAACGTGAATTTCTACATCCCAGCTGTTCAAGCCTCAGTTTCTTCATCTGTCTTTCCTACCTTACGTGTTATTTGTTACTGTTAAGGTCACCTGAGGTAGTGCACATGAAACATATAATTCTGGGTTATATGATTTAAATATATTTTTCCAAAATAGTGCATGGAGATTGAAATCCATTTCATGATATTGTGCAAGCAACTATATTGAGAAGGCCCGCTTCTCAAATGCTAACATAGGTGAAGCAAACTATAAAATTTATATCATCTACTGTTGATTTTCTTAAATTTTGCAAAGCTAACCAACTTTAAGCAAAATAGTTTTAATAATTTTATGAGTCAGTATTCTCAACTTTTATTTATTAAAATTGGACATCAGAAGAAAAATTGCCAGAGGTGAATCCCTTTGATAATTACAAATCTTCATTGCATAAATTGGAAAGTCCTGCTGAAATGAAATTAGTCAATTATGTGTATTGGTATATTTACTTTTCTCTCAAAGTTAATTTGTTATTCACTTTGTATAAGACATTTTCCAATTTATTATACAACGGAATCAGTTTCATCACTAAGAGTAGAGAATGATAAACACTCTTACCTAGGTTGACGAAGATTTCTGTGCTCCTAAAAACTCCTCCACTAATATTTTAAAAGCATAATTTCCTAACTTTCTGCTAAAGAAAATACACTGACTTTAGTACTCTGTTTACACTACATTATACATTATTTCAAAGAGAGAGTTTATCTGGGAGAGAGAGAGAGTGTCCCCTTAACTGAAGGCCACTTCCTTCTCAGGCTGATTTCATTCCCGTTAATGAAATGTATGCCGACTCTCATGTCAGGGAGTTAATGATACTCAGTAAGTAAAGAACAGGAAACCTGGGTAGATGAATTATGCCTGTTCTTCAGTTCTTTTCAAAGAGGAAAATTGAAAGATCCCATAGCATCACACTTACTATGATATTAAAACTATGAGAATTTCATCAGATAAAAGAAATATTAAATGAAATCCTCTGTCTAAACACTCATGTCAGGAAAGGCAATTTTAGTTATGCAGTGGTGCAGCATTTTGTTTTTTCCTGCAATAAAGCCATCAGATCAATAAAAAATTATGTAGCAGATTATTATTACACTGTGCTCACCATAGCTCTAATCGTAAATAATACAGCAGTTATCCTGGTTATATTAATTATAATTAGAATGCAGATAATGCAGACGGTCTTTTATTACTAGAGCCAAATCAATTTTCCAGTGTTATTCGATGCAAGGTCACACAAAGTTGTGGGAGCTTTTGGACTTCTTATGCAATGGCCCGCCTGCCTGTGCAAGAGAGGGCTTGGCTCAGCTGTGCAAGACGCATTGACTGGGAAGATCATTGAAATAATTACAGCCGTGAACCCTTGCCTGTGATGGCACAATTTCATTTTATAAAGTAAGCATAGCTGTAATCCAGCCTCCCTTATGGTAGAAAGCCTCATAAATCTTTCAGAGAAGACCAAGTCTTGTGTTCAGTGGTAAAGAGGAAATCAAAAGGGATTCATTTGCATTGTTCATTTCTCCTCGTTGCTTTATTGCTTTTCTGTTCCATACCTTGGTATCGTATTTTTAAAGGCGTTCCATAGGTAATCATCTTGTAATGATAAAGGGAAACCACAGAACCACAAACTAATAGAAATATATTAGGTGTTCAGTGTTGGTAGATGGAATAAAGGTTTGATTTTGCATACTGTCCCATTAAAACTTATATGAAATTCAAACTTAGTTGCTTAAAAAAGACATGAAATGAGAAGAAGGCAAGAGTTTGTGACAGAGGTTAAGCTCTGAAGAAGTCATTTTACAGATGCCTGTGCCATCATGGTCAAGGGGAAATAAGAAATGCAGGTGCCAATGTCCACAGAACTGGAGACTGTGGTTCAGGAAAAAAAAAACCCTGTATATTTAGACACCGTAAAGGGGAGGCATGGTAATTGTTGAGCATATCTAATGGTGATGGATTAGAAACTTCCATGTTACTGATATTACCCACCTTACAAAACTCCCTCAGATGGTAGAGCCAAGGTGTAGCCAACTCACAGACTCAGGTGAGCTCAGGCAGGTGATTCAGAGGGTGTCCTGGACTGGGAGTAAAGTAATAGAACTGATAGAGCTGGTAGGGCATGTCTCAAAAAACGTTAGAAAATTCACGACCGACACAAAAGCATCAGTGCTCAAAAATTGTCTAATCACTGCTCTTAGTGTATCTTTGGGACCAGTAGGGCCCACAGACCATCACATGGTTGTTCTGTTGGTAATAGGGAAACCTAGGCGGCCAGGCCACTAGGAAACTTTCTTCTGAGGATTTGATAAGCCGAGGATATAGACAGAAGTGATAGTAGCAAAGGCAGGGAACAGGGAAGGTATTCCAAACAGCAGTCAAGAAACAATAAGTAAAGGGAGCCAGGCTGAGAGCCAGGACCCGACTCCTGAGGAAAGAGCTGTGGGCATCGTGGATGCGGATGCGGCTTCCATCCTCCAGAGAGCCTCCTCTGTGGTCCTGGGCTAACACGCTGACCTCTGCAAGCTGGTTCCTTAGAGGCTGGGGAGTCGGGTTGAGTCTGCAGGGAAGGACGGGTGGCGTCAACCCTTTGGGGTCTCAAATCCTGTGGATAAAGGTGAGGTGAAAATAAGTAAATAGAAATAAATAGCCAAGTTTCGAAGGGATAGATTGGCAAAGGGAGGAAGCTCTAAATGTCAGGGCTTTAGAAATAAATAGTAATAGAAAACCCTTGGCTACCATTAATTAAGCTTACAAACTACACACTCTCTTAGGCACTTTACGTGTGCTTTTCATAAAAATTTTTGGCACAATCTTTGAGGAACTAGGTACTATTACTATTGGGATTTTATGTATGTGAAAATGGGGACTTTCTACAGTCACACAGTTAATTAAGCAGAAGGTGAAGTCAGAATTCAAAAGGTTGTCCTGTGGCTTGAGGACCCTGCTCTTAACCATTAAATGATAACTGCCACCAGGCTAGCACAACAGACAGGGATTTAAACTGTAGGGCAGAAGCCACTGCATCATTTCATACCTTTCACCTAGGTACAGGCGTTTCTCAGAATCTGGGACCAAATGAAAGAAAGATCTCTGTTTTTTTTTTTTCTAATTTATTGATTTTAGAGAGAAAGAGAAAGGCAGAGAGAGAGAGAAACATTGATTTGTTGTTCCATTTATTTTTGCATTCACTGGTTGAGTCCTGTATGTGCCCTGACTGGGGACTGAACCTGCAACCTCAGTGTGTTGAGATAACGCTCTAACCAATGGTGCTACCTGGCCAGGGGTCTTTGTTGCTTTTTAATGAGCAGTAGCCACATGTGGTCTTCCATTTGAATCAGCATCCTACGGGTTTTAACCATAACATGGAATCACAGGCTTACTTAGTAACACATTTACACATTTTAAAGCCTCCGAGCCTTAAGAACTACTTTTGATCCACCTCTACAGACTTTGGCAAATTGTTTTTAAAAATTGAGTCAGGGAGGATAATCCAAGATTGGAAGTAGAGCTCTTTACTGTAAACAACTTTGCATGATTGAAATGTGCATCATTTCAAAAATTTCAATGAAACTTTTTTTTCTTGTCCTAAATCTTCAGTTTATTTTAATACATGGAAAATAAATTTCGGTTCTGCATGCTTCTGACCTGAAGCACTACATAGTATTGGATTTTTTTGACATAAGAATTCTTTTCATCTGTTTTGTTAAAGAAAGAAATTGGAAAATATGCATGGAAAAAATAGGCTAGTTAGGTATGTTCTGACATTTATGAAGAAATATATTTAAATATATTAGAGTGGTATTTGAAAATACCAAAATAGCTAAAAGGATAAAAATCAATGAAAGGTGGAATCAAGAGAATAAATTTTGTAAGTTAAAAATAAAGGAAAATTTGATGCTTCATTTTCAAGAAATAAGTGTCTTAGTTCATAATTACTTTCTAAAACATAGTTAGGAGTTGAAACATAGACTACCTGGGGTTAATTGACTTGTGTGACTGAAATTTTAAGCTAGTCAAAGTGTCTAAAAGACACCTGAAAATATTTTTAACACATTTGAGTTTAATTAATATGGATGTATTTCTAAAATCTGAAAAGTTATTAAAGAAGTATAAAAGGAACCATAATATATTGTACTTTAAATATAGGAAAATTATGAAAAGCATATCATTTTCCTAGTCAAGTTACTTTCGATATTTCACACTGAATCTCTATTAGTTTTCTCCTTTTTTCCCTTCCGAAAAACCCCCCACAGCTTTCCTCAAGCATGCACCCATAGGGTTTCAGGCTCAATCCTATTCTAATACAATATCTTTAAAACTTCTTGATTGAAAATGTATTTTCTCCTATGAAATCATATTTGTCTGTCTTTAAAGCAAAGGTGATGATGGCTGACTCCTACCTGGTGCCTTCTATGGACGAGGTCCTGTGCTATAAAGACTTTATAGGTGGTAATTTGCTTAATCCTCACAACTATTATCGATAATGAGGAAATGGAGGCACCCGGAGGTTATGCAAAGAGCCCGAGGTCACACAGCAAGTGAGTGGTAAAATGAGCTTTGAATGCAGGCATCCCAGCTACAGCATCCGCACTTTGAAACCCAGCACTGTTCTGCTGAATCTTCACCACAAGTTATTGTTAAAAATCAAACCTTTCTACCCAACAAATAAGTGTCTCTTGTTTGTTTACCTTTTTCAAAACACTGTGCATCCCATGATCTGTATCATAGAAGTTTAGTCATTTATTTTTTGTTTGTTTTTTAACTAGCTCTTTGGCTCAGAGGTGCCTTGAGTATGAGCAGACTCATGAATTGCTATGGTAACTTCCAGGGCTCTGAGCACTTGGATTTGGGAATTATTTTGAGTGCAACACATAAGGGAAAAAATAAATTCTAAATGTGACCTTGTCAATTGAATTAACTTCTAGGAGATTCCACATTAAAATGATATGTCTAGCATTATCGTTTTCCTGCTGAAAACTGGGAAGCTTTCCAAATTTGAACTTACAAAGTTATTGTACTTCCAAATAAGAAAAATGACTTTTGAGGTACTTTCTCTTTCTTGAATACTGTAATAGATGGCTTTGTAATATTCTATGCAAATAGCCAATGTTGTAATTTGGAGCTGCCCATAAGAAGTGATCGTAAACTGTGCATTTTAGAGGGCTCTAGTTGAATTATTTATTGTGTAGTTTACATGTTTTATCCTGCTTTGACTACTTCCCACTGGCTTTTTTTTCCCCCCGCTATGTTCTCTATACCATTTTCCTCCTCACACACTGACCTTCCTGTCATTAATTCATAGGAGGTACTGAAGTTTGGCACAGAGTTAATTCTGCATTGAAAGGAAGAAGCAATATTTCTCAAGTAGAACATCAGGCTTCTCTTTTGTTCATTTTGGTAGCCCTTTCTTTGCTTTCCATTTTTTATTTCAGAGCCTATATGACGATGGGATTTATCTCATCAGCTGCTAGTCATGTGTAATAATAGCACCTCTAGCAAAATCACCAAAAAAAAAAAAACACATACCCTTTTTTCTCCCTCATCAATTGCCTATGTCAGTAATAGGAAATTAGCTTTAAAAAATACAATCTAATTGAGTACATTATGTTGACCAGCCTTGTGCATTTCCATCCTGCACTTACTTCATTGTCTCTGTTTAGAAATGGCCCTTATGCCTCCTGGTCTCAACACAGAGCAAAAGGGACCATCTGGATACCACATATGAGGAAATCAGACATCTCTAGGTTAAATCATGCCCATAAGGACAATTTCTTGTCAGATAAGCCGCTGTGTACTTTGTCTGATAACTAACAGAATTACAATATGGTAATTTTAACGGGAAATTGTCCATTTTTATCCTCCGCTTTTTTTTTTCTTTCATCCCTACTGGTAACCACCCCGGGAGTGCTCCCGTGCACTGGCTGCAGCCCCCAGCTCGTCACAAGCTGTGGTGGCTGTGACATGCCTGGGCCGCAGAGTGAGCGCGGCCGTTGGCTCGAGCGTTACGATGCGGTGGTGTAGAAGCACGTATTGTGTGACGGGACAATCAGATTTCTCTCTGATTCTAGACACACCACAAAATAGTCAAGGCGGCGGCATGACGTGGAAAGAGTAATTGGTGAGTTTTGAGTCACATTGGTGCCACTTGCTAGCCTGTGGGACTTGAAGAAAATCAGTAACCCCTTTGTTCAGAAGTATAAAGCACATTTATTTTTATTTTTTTTATCTTTCAAGTACAGCTGACATTCAATATTACGTTAGTGTCAGGTGTACAGCATGGTGGTTAGACACTGAAATAACTTACAAATGATCCCCGGGATGAGTCTAGTCCCTACCTGATACCATACATTATCATCACAATTTTATCACCTATGTTCCCCATGCTGTACTTTACCTCTGTGACTATTCTGTAACTGCCAATTTGTACTTCTTAACTTCTTTACCTTTTCCACTCAGCCCTCAAATCCCACCCCGCACCAAAATCAGGTAACCATCAACATTCTTCTCTGTAAAATGGGATGTCTTTCCTCGTTTGATTATCAAATGGGAACGTGTACACCAGAGGAATCTAGTTGATGGTCTAGTCTGTATGTGTGGCCTGCGAACGTGGTATGTTTTACCCGCAGTGAATTTTAATTATTGCTGTCATTTCAAAAGTCAGACAATGTTACATTAACAAATGTCAGGATTTCTGGGTTCTGTCTAGACTCGGGGTGATTTGGCAGCCCAGGATCCCTCTTCCCACGTGGCGGCAAAAGGCCACGCAGCAGCCCCTCTCCTTAGACAACTGTCTTCGCTGCAGTTCACTGCAGTCCCCATCTGCACTTCTGGGTACATTCCTGTTGCCTGCGTAGCCCTTGTCAGCATTTGGGTTGGCCACCTTTGATGCTTAGAAAAGCTCGTTGAGATTTAGTTGCAATGTTCTTGACAAACACACTCTGTTTGAAGCTGGAAGACCAGCTTTCAAATACCAGTCCTTAAATTTGGGTAAATCATGGAAATTTATCCGGTGATATGGTTTCTCTGTGCATTAAAATGTCCATAATAATAGCCCCCAAATGGAGCCTTACCCCAGAGAGTGCATGGGATGCTTTCCAACTCTATGAAGACAAGAACTTACCTGCTGAGGTCAGTGAGCAGTTCGTGTTTCTTTATTGTTGAAACCACTCAGGAATTCTATATTTAGTAATAACTTTATTGCTCCCACTATTGGTATGAGATATATACAAACACGCATTAGATGAGAAAATAACTTGAACATTAAACTGCTCTTTTGAACCTCTTTTCTGACTAGCTTATATTCCACTTAAAAAATAAACACAACAGAAATTTAAATAGAAGTATTATTAACAAAAAGCATCGTGCTGCAGAGCTTTCTGCAACAATGGAAATGTTCTGTTTTGCACTGTCCAATGTGGTGGCCACAGCCACATGTGGCTGCCGAGCACTTGACATGTAGCTAATAAGATTAAGGAACTGGATTTTAATTTTTAATTAATTTAAATTGAATTAGCTACATGTGATTAGTGGCTGTCATATTCGCACAGATTTCTATAAAGTTGATTAAACAAATAAGTAAAATAAGAAACAGTTCCGATGATAATAAGGATCATGTAGGAAAAAATTAAGTCTGGAAAGAGATCACAGTGCTTGTGAAACTTTTTAATCAATAGCGGCGTGATTTATTGAGGATCTATAGACTGCTTACCTGTGTTTCCTTTTCAATCATAAATGTTTTTTACTCAAAAATGTAGAAGGATTTTTTTTTGCTCTTTAAATCACAAATGATATTTTTGTGACAAGCTTGTGAGCAAAAAAATAACTTTTTTTCTAATGATGTCTCGGTACCTATGTTTATTTTAGTTTAGTCAGTCTTTTGGCAACTTTTCTGTCATGTCTTGAAACCACAGGAAGGCAGATTGCAACTTTTGCATTTCACTTTTGGGAAGTTGGTATATAATCTAACTCAAGTAAGATATATTAAAAGAAAACATATCTTTATCGTCACAAGATTGCCAAGCTGTTGATATATTTCTGGAACTACGTCTGTTCAAAAGAAAAGGAATGTCTCATTTTGGGACATTAAGACTCAGTATTTCATAAAAATAGTCAAAAGCCAATTTAGACCCAGTGAACTCATCATGCTTGAAATAATAAAGAGAATTTTCATATTTTAAAAGAAAGTAGACCCTGCAGGCAGCTTCATGTGACTACATAATTATACAAATGTTAATGTAAAACTATCCATTTTGATTAGGAGCTGTACTGGAACTTCGGACTGGGCCAACTGGGAGACTAGACTATCATAGAGATCGTAGTACTGATATATTCCTTAACCTTTATTGATTTTCTATTGTTCTGTACAAAGGAACTCAGAGAACTTTGGTATTTTATCTCATTTGTCCTCACAACATTCCTGTAAGGTAGGTATGGACAACTATAATTAAAGATTAGATGAGTCAGTTTTCCATTGTTATGGAGGCACATTTAACTAGAATCTATTCAGCCTGCCAACCAAGACAATTAAGCAGTCATTTTATTATACTTATCAAAGTGCCAATTACTTGCTTTTTTGTTACATCTTAATTCATTCTCCATTTTCTCTAAGACTAATACTTCATTCTCCATAATTTTCATGTTTAAGTCCAGTAGTATTTCTTGAGCAGAGTGTTTGGGGAGGCTTTCTTCTGCGACATTCCCTAAAGGTTCTTCTATGGCCACCAGTCCAAGTCCACATTCAGGGAATTAGGATATGAAAACTAAGTGCTCATGTCTTCCAAGTCAACAACATATGTTAGAATCATATTAGGTAATGTAATTCCAAATATTTCTTGGTTTACCTCATTTTTTACTTTTGCCTAAGGCTCCAAAGTTTTACTATAGAGTACAAGTATGTGGCATTCTGTAGTGACCTGCTTTTCAGACAGGTACTCCCCCCATTATTTTATAACATGTTAACATTCATATTTAACATATAATGTTGATATGAAAATTTGTTAAATCACATGGGTGATGATTGTAAAAAGATTCATTTTTAAAGTTTCCCTGCAAAAAATTCATTGCATCATGCATCTTTTTGCTTTCACTACTTCTTTTTAACGTCCCAGTTGTTGTTTACAATCTCTGCCAGTAACTAGAGAAAGAGTATTTCCTTCAATTGACGTGGCAGAGACTGCTAGCCACTCACCAAAATGTCGGCTCCCGACTTCTTCCCATGCGCGCAACCGGACCAGTCTGCCCAGCCTCCCTTGCTCTTAGATGCAGGCATGGGACTGTTTTTACCAGGGGGAAGTGCGTGGGCAGTAGGTACCCATGCATGGCCACATGCTCCCTCAGACTGGCTGAAATGGAGATGATGCCCAAGCTGACTTTGGAAGATTACTGTTGAAGACATCAGAGTCTCTATCAGCTTAGGGCTCTGCATGAACCTAGGGAAGAAGGTCATGCTGCCACCCTGTCCCTGTCCCCAAATCAATACAGTGAACAAATGGTGTTTAAGCTATGCATCTTGGTGTCTCTTTGTTACAACAGTTAGTCTACGTTAACAACTATACCACTTAAAATGAGTTTTACTACAAAGATATAAATAGGCAAGAAAAACTTGACAGGTGAGGTAGATATAAAACTACTGGCAAATATTTTTCCAAATCAATTTCACTGATCACCAACTACTAGAAGAACATAGAAAAAGCAAGAAGCCAAGGAATTATTTACTGGATTAAAATTGCCCAGAAACTTGTGAGCGAGACGAAACTTTACAAATAGGACCCAGATACGTTATGTATTTATGTATTTCCCTAGTCCTAGTTTCTCCATAGCATGTGCTCAGCTGATGTCAAGCCTTATCCAGATATTTGATCTGAAATTCAGGGTTTTGTAGACCCTTATTTGGAATATGTAAGTGAAAAGATGGGGTAAAATATGAAAAAGTGCATTTTAAAACCTCAAGCAGTGAAACAAGAGCATCGGAAGAAAACTGAATCCTGAACTGGAGCTCCTGTATGGGAAGGAAATTAAAACATGCTTATGAGGCCCTCGTTGAGTTAGAAATATGTGAAATGTGACTGCGTGAGGGATGGAGCATGGGAGATCGATCAAGGATTAGGAACATAAAAAGAACACATTATGGAAATGGAGAAGGGAAAGAACTAAAAGAGGAAAGAGGAATACGTAGAGCATTGAATATAAATGTTTAAGTTCTGAGGGCTAGAAAGGGCAAAAGAGAAAATAAAGCTCAGTGAATTAATGTTGGCTAAAAGGGGTAAGTGGAGTCCAAGGGGCTCTTAGATTCTATCAGGTGACAAAGTGGCAGTGGAATGAAAGTGTGGCCGTAAGTCACCTGAAAAGTGGGTGCAATCAATAATGTGTAAATGGTTCAACCTGAAATGTTTTAACTGAAATAATGAAAGTTATAGAAAATTATCAAGTTATGAAGAGCTCATAAATATGGCTAATGATCAAATTTAATAAAATATTGAATTGCTTAAGTATAAGTTGATGAGGAGTTCTGATGATATTGTATCGTGAGGATCAAAAGATTACTAATGAATTTACCAGCCCCTTGGGACTTCTTTATTTAAACTTCTAGATAATGAAGAGACTAGCAAGAAATGAAAGGCATAATCAGTAAACATGCAGTCTTAAAAGTGTAGTTTTATTAATCATAAAAATTATTAGAGCTGGTTCTAATCAAGTGAAAAATAATATAGATTAAGGAAAGTTTTGGATGAAAGAGGTGAAATACCTAATGAGAGAACAACAGATAAACTTTTGCTTAAATCACTTAAGTTTTCTATAACTGTTTATTTCATCCATATGCTATCCCTTGTTTCTTTTGTTAAAAATAAATTTAGTAGCATAAAAAATCATTTTAAACTTATCAGAATAAATATGTTATATATTCCCATGTATTATTTTCAAGATACACATTTTTGAATAGGTATCATTTTCTAGGTTCAGACGATAAACCTTGATCTTCATGAATACGTGACACTATTTTGATTTTCTGTCATGTACATTGCAATTATGAATTAATACAAAGAACTATTTTATTAAGCTAAGAACTTTAAAATGTAAGGTTTTTAAAAAGAAGCATGTCTATAACCAATACGTTTCTCATCATTGTGTAAATGTTTTGTCTACATGGTGGCTCTACCTCACCTATTGTCCTCCCTACACTGACCGTCTTCCAGTCTTCCTAAGCATCCGACTTTGTTCTGCCCAGGGCTTTCGCGTGCTGTTCGCCCCCGTGTACTTCCCTCCCTCTCACTGTCCACCTGCACTGCTCGCTGTGACCTTAGCATTTTCGACTGTTCCTTCATATCTCAGGTAAAGCATGACTTCCTGGTAGAAGCCTTCTCTGGTGACCCCCACCAGGTCAAATAACCTGTATGACAGCCAAACAAACATCATATTCTTTCTGAAAAAGTAACACATAGATGCTGTCATTGTTACATTTGAAAGGGATCTGAACTTTTAATCCATATTTATCTCAAAAGTTAGACTTTTTATCTTGTTTTCTTAATTGACATATTATTAACAATACACTCACTAATTTTAAGAATTTCATCAGTTATAATAAACATTAAGTTTACATAAGCACTGCAGCTGACACCCAGACAAGCGAAATATACTTCAGTTTTTAATATTTTGATGAAATAATTGGGTTATTATTAGGATTTGGTTATTAGGATGCTTATAGCGAAGAAGTTCTTTTGAAGACAATCACAGCTCTGTCATTGTTGTGGGCCAAACCAGTTGAACGCTACTGACTCAGAGGCATGATTAAGTTGTTGGTGTTGGTGGTAGTGGTGATGACGAAGAATGAAGGTGATGTTGTGACAGATACTCTCTCATGGAATTTTCCACATAAATTTTTAAATGGTGATTACATGAGAGAAATAAATATGCTATTCTGGTATCACTTTTAATTTCAAATATGTGGATAGTTAAGTAAAATATGGCATCGAGAGACATATTTTCCTCTTTACCCTGGAGATCTGCATGCAGTTACATGGAACAGCAAACTGCCAATGATGTAGAGAATGCAGATTTAAAGAAATAAAAAGTGAAATGGGTGATTCATCAGCTTCTTGATCTTCCTTGAATGTACCCTTCCAATGCCATCTTTAAGTCAACTTGAGATTAGTAGGCAAGAGCATCTCGAAGTGTTTGGCCAACTTCGTATCCTGCATACCACAGAATAGCAAAAGGAATTTGGGTGGTCTTAAATTGTTGCACAGGAAAGTCACATGCCATAGTCACTTCAACTGGGAGACCAGGGAGGGGTTTGAGTCTTCACTTTGACATTGCCCAGCTAGCTTATCCTGAGTAAGACAGTTAACTAAGTTTTCTCCTTGTAACACATAGCAAGTTTGGTCTCCTCATCAAGTATTCAACGGTTTGTTGATATTTCATCCAGCTCAGCTGCAATTTGCCAATCAGTGGTCATTTTTACCATAAGCAATATTACCTAGTAATATAGTTAACATTCCAACCTTTACCAGATTACCAGGGAACCTATCTAGAGAGTTAAGCTCAAGTTAATTTCACCTGTAAAGGGGATAAAGCATTGTATTAATCTTCTGTCTATAAGTAACTTTTCCAGAGGAAGTTACAGAGCTGATTAACAGAGATAGTGGTATTTGACCTCAATCTGTCTGGTTCCCAATGGAAATTCTTGCTACCCTCTTAATTGCTCATCACCCCACAACTACACTAGCCTTCTTTTTGTTCCTCAAACACTTGAAGCTTATCCTTACTTTCTGGTTCCTTAGTTCTCTCCTAAGAATGTTCTTCCCTCTGCCATTTGCACAGTTGTGTCCATGTCTTCATTCAGGGTGGACTCACCTGACCCCTCCTCCAAGAGACTCTTAAACACTCACTTCTTTGACCATCCTCTCCCACGATCACTTTATAATTCTCTTCTGCATCACAATGTTTTGTTTCCTTTCTAACACTTTACTCTGAGAACATACCATGTTAATTTATTTTCTACGTGTTTATTGTCTGCCTCACAAAGATATAAACCCCATTAGGCTGTTCATTGAAGTCATTTGCATTATCTCTCCCTGTGTTTCACTAGGACCTAGCAGTCCTGGGCACATGATGGGCACAGAGTGGGTGATTGGTTGAAAAGCTGTACGCTCCTGCTCCACTTATTCCCTACAACTCCATGAAATTCAGAGAGGCCTATTCAAACATGTCTTTATTTATAAAGAACTATAAAGGCACAAATTGTCATTCAGCTCAAGTTAAGAAAACTAAACCGCTTTTAGGCAAAACCTTAATCTTCATTTATTAAAAGAACATTTTTATAGCACATTGATTCGTGCATCTATTATGCACTTACCAAATACATTTCATTTCAGTTTTTACATGTTCTCTGCACCTGACTTATAAACTGATTAAGGCCTTGAAAGTTGTTTGATTAATGGTATTAATTGTATAATTCTAGTGGCTAGAACAACGGGCTCTAAAGTCAGATGCATGTATCTCAGTGAAAAGAAATTATAAGAACTATTTCTATTCACTTTTATCTCTATATTTTAAAATATTTCTTTATGTTTATGTTATAATGACTATAAAGTATCCGTGTGATAGAATATACATATAGTTATTAACAAATATCTAATGTTGGGGTACATGCCCAAAATGTTACTTGCTTATGGGCTGTGTGATTGCAACAAACAAAAGTTTAAAGGCCGTCAGAATTGAAGATTCAGACACATAATAGGCCCTCAATTTTTTATTATTCTTAAGTTAATTATATGAACAAATTCCTGCAAATGGGACATGCACAAGTATATAATTAAGTTCAGTATATGTTAAATGCTTTATGAAGGATGCGAAGCATCTTCCATCACAATATGGAGGAAGAAAATATAGCTTCTTTCTGTGGAAAGTCAAAGGATTACAATTGGTATCTGCCTTTGAAATATGGATAGAATTTACTGAAGGCTAGCTGGGCAGGTTGCTCATTCTGGGAACTGTTGTAAGCAAACACAGAATACACAGAAAAAAGCACCAAGCCTCTTGTGTTCGAGCAACGGTAAATTGTCCAGTTTGGAGCAGAAGTTTACAAATAGACGAGTAAAAAAGGAGTAGTACGAATAGTTCTAGGAAAAGTGTGATGGGCTTGGAATACTGGGCTGAAGATTTTTTTTTTTAGTTTAACAATAAACTAGAGAAAGCTAAAGACACTTTGCCCAGAGCAATGATATTTTCAAACTGACGTTTCAGAAGACAAAGTGTGAGCTGTGTGCAGGACTGGCTGGAAGACAGAAATACGGGAGGTGGAGGTGGCAGTGGGGCACCCACTGCAAAGGGTCTCAGCCCGATCTGAGAAGGACGTGAGTTGTGGCGGACATGGTGTCCTTCTCTTGTGTTGGGATAAGAGCACAGGAGTGGGGATATTTGAGGGAGAAGATTTACTTTATGGACTTTATTTTTCCATCATAACTGTGTTACATAAGCATCCATTTTCAAGCAGAAGAAATGCGTAGAGGGAAGAAAATACTGACCCAGTCCTCCACTGAGAGAACCAGGGCTTGTTGGATCATCAGTGAAGTCAGTGGGGAAACAGTGAAGCCCTGTGGTTAATGGCTTTGCTCTCACACCACAGGACCTTTGTGTAACGTCAGTGTTAGGTCCATTGGTGCAGGTGACTGGCCAGCTCTGCTGTGCTCAGCACATACTAAAGAGTGTTTATGACTAAATGCTTGTAATAAAATACACGTTTATGCAAATGATGCTACAAAGTTTTTATTTTCTACAGTTCCATTCAAGAGTGTTAGGACCTCTGGCAATTGGTCCTATCCTAGATTATGTTTAAAAGTAGACAGAAAGAAGAATAGAAGAATTGAAGAAAGAAGAATAGATGACACTCTTCATCTGAGAGCACAGCCATTTTTTTGTTTCTTTGCTGCGCTACACTAAATGTCCAACATTTCAAAAGGTATACTTAGAAAGATAGGGCCAATGTACCAAAACTGAGAAGATAACATATTCACGTGTAAGAAAATTTTTAAATCAAGAATAAATTATATATAGTAGTCATACCCTGGCTGGTGTGACTCAGTGGACTGTCAGCCTGTGAACCAAAAAGTCGCTGGTTTCCACTCAGGGCACATGCCTGGGTTTGGGGCCAGGTACCCAACAGGGGGCATGTGAGAGGCAACCATATGTTGATGCTTCTCTCCTCTCTTTCTCCCTCCCTTCCCCTTTCTCTAAAAATAATAAATAAAAACCTTTAAAAAATTATATACGATAGTCATAAATCTAATTTTATTATCTATTTTTATTTTTATTTGAATTCAAATTGTTGCCCATATGTTCTCTGTATAGATAGCTATAGCATTTACTTGTTGCCACTAAATCTAACCACATTTTAAAAGAATGTTTATAGGCTAATGATCCAAAACTTGAAAGGTTTCAGTATTCTCTGTCCGTGAATTGACCAATGAAATACTCAGGAGAACATAGTAGCCTGGTTCTGAAGTTTCTGTTTAGATCTGAGTTACACTTGGATGATTGTAAGAGTTAGATTTTTTCACATTTTAATATTTCATTAAGCATAGATGCCAACCACAGTTGATGAAACCTGACTGACTAATGTATGATAAAAGTGAGCCATCACTCAAAACCAAAGAACGAAAAAGAAGCAATATTAAGATATTATTTCTGCTTCCTTGATATTAAAGAGTTCAAATGTTATGGGTAGCAATAGGTCTAAGTACTAGAAATATATAGGATATATTTTATGTTTTTAAGTCATCTCTACATTGAAGAAAGGTAATTTCCCACTTCTTGTTCTCTTTTCCAAGTATAAATGATTCCACTCTGCAAATAAGAAAAAGAAGTACTTGTGTAAAACAAATGAAAACTGAAACAAACAAATTAACTTGACATGTGATTTTCTTTCTTTCTGGAGAATTCTTGGCTTATTTGTATCTTTAATTCAGAAACCTAGATTATATTTTCTTTTCTTTTTTTTTTGGATTTTGTAATTTGAAAACATACTTTCCTTTAATTTTGGAAAACTTTGACAATTATCTCTTTAAATATTGCTTCTCCACTGTTTCTTTGATTCTCTTGTTTTTAACTTTTTCATTGTATATTTTTCATTACCATTTATCCCCATATATGCCGCTTCCCCCACAATCACCACACTGGTGTCCATGAGTCCTTTTTCCTCGATCTCTCCATCCCCTAACCCACCCCCCAGCTGTCATCCTATTCTTGATCTATAAGTCTGTCTCTGTTTTGCTTGTTAGTTCAGACATGTGAATGCAATCATATGGTATTTGTCTTTCTCTGACTGGCTTATTTCTCTTAGCATAATGTTCTCCAGGTCCATCCATGCTGTCTCAAATGCTAAAATTTTCTTGTTTTTTACAGTGGAACAGTATTCCATTGTGT